>JAAKBH010000150.1:0-252235 GCA_019776075.1 Amaranthus palmeri
GCTCCATTCAAACGTTTGCTTTTTGAGAGTTTTGAAGAAGGGGAGCACTTGTCAGCAGACTGACATGAATCTTCTAAGGGCAGCAACACATCCAGTGAGTTTCTGGACTTCTTCGACGGATTTTGGAGAGTGCAGATTGAGAATTGCTTGAATTTTGTTTGGGTTGCTTCTATGCCCCTTTCATCCACCAAAATCCCAACACTTCCCCCCAGTCACCCCAAACACGCACTTTTCAGGATTCAAGCGCATGACGTGGTTTCTGAGAGTGAGAAATATCTCTCGGAGATCTGCAGCATGGTCTTTGGACTCTGCTCTTGGTGATCATGTCATCTACATACCTCCAAGTTTCTCCAATCTGAGCATTGAACACTTTGTTGACCATTCTCTGGAATGTGGCCCCAATTCTTAAGTCCAAAGGGCAGACCTTGTAAAAGTAGACACCAGCATTAGTGATGAAGGCAGTGTGTGGTTGGTCTTCATTTGCCAAGGGAATTTGATGATATCCCGCATTGGCATCCATGAAACTAAGGAGGGCATGCCCCGCTGTAGAGTCGACTAGGGCGATCTATTTTTGGTAGCGGGTAATCATCCTTAGGACATGCTGTTATCAAATCAGTGAAGTCCACACACATTCTCCATTTTCCGTTGGGCTTCTTAACCAGAACTACATTTGAGATCCAAATCAGAGTATTGGCACTCCCTGATGAAGTTTGCTTTGAGCAGTTGTTGGACTTCGGCTTTGGTTGCTTCTATCCTTTCTTTTGGTGTCTTAGCTTTTGTTTTACCGGTTTGTACTCCGGTTTGATGTCCAACTTACGGCACATCACCTCTTTTGGGATGCCGGGCATCTCGGATACATTGAAGGCGAAGATGTCTTGGAACTCTGAGATGACTTTCAGTAGTTCTTGTTGATATCGGCGTTCAGACTGGCCCCAATCAATCATCTCACCCTTCCCCCAAACATCGACTTCCTCATGCTTGTCGGATGGTTCTGGTCTTTGGGAAGGGTTTTCTACAGTGAGTATAACAGCATCTTTTAACTTCCTTGTCTGTCCGGATTCTCGAGACGTTTCTTCCCCTTAAGAGAATTGACTAGGCATTCTCTTGCTGACTTCTGGTCACCTCGCAGGATGCCAACAGAAGAGTCATCTTTTTTGTATTGGAGCAGCAATTGATGAGTAGAGATCACTGCTTTAATTTTGTTGATTAAGGGAAGGCCCATGATGGCGTTGTAGGAGAATTTGAGGTCTACCACTGTAAACCGAACTGCAATGCTGCGTCCATTATTCTTTTCACCAATTCTGACAGGGAGAACTATCGTGCCTAGTGGGAATACTCTTCCTCCGCCAAAACCAATTAGAGGTCTGTCCATAGGCTGAAGGTGCTTTTCCTCGTACTTCATTTGACGAAGGCAGTCCATTGTTATTAAATCAGCAGAGCTACCGGTATCCACAAGGACACGGCGGACTTTCATGTGACCAATCTTCAGAGTGACCACCACGGGGTCAGAATGTGGCTGCTGCAAGGGAATACTCAGTTTTTGATTGAACTTCATTTCAGGGCAAGTTGGTTCCTCTTTGGGAGGACCTTTCATCGGGGTGTGTATGCTGTCTCTTGCAGATCTGATTGTAGGGAATTCTTCGGAATAACCCCCCACAATCATGTTGATGACCCCATCAGTCGCGACTGATGAATTTCTGGAATGCAGAGAAGCCAGCTTATCTATATCATCATGCCGATGTCTCTTACCATCGGTCTGCTTTCTATCATCATCCTTGTTGAGAAAACGATTCAGTTTCCCTTCCTCCGCATACTTATTTAGGATTTTCTTCAGTTCCCGACAATCAGGAAGAGTATGACCATGCTCCTTGTGATACTCGCACCACAAATCCATGTTTCGGCGGTATTTGGGTGTGGGAATAGCAGCAGGAGTAGGTAACTGATCTTTGATAGCGTAGAAGATTTCTTTTCTGTTGCGGTTGAATCTGGCTTCATAACCGTCGTCTTTGATATCTCGGGGAGGATACTTCCGGTCACGATCAGATCTACCGGACCCTCTTTTGGGATTGTGGTCATCGTATCTCGCTTTATCCCGTGTGTCGGCCATTTTGTCATTTTTTCTTTTTCTGGAAGTAGGATCCAGTTGTTGGCAGATGTCAGACGCGGTGACGAAACTTCTTGCTTGTTTCATCGCCTCTGCGTAGGACTTTACTTGGTTCTCTAGGAGTTGGAACTTCAGTTTGTGAGTCCTCATGCCATTGATCAGAGCCAAGACAGCAATCGACTCTTCCAGATCCGTAACCGCCAGCACTCCATCGTGGAATCGTTGAAGGTAAGCGGATAGAGACTCTCCATCTTGTTGTGTAATGCTTAACAGATGGAAGTTTGATTTTTCTTGTCTTTTTGATGCTGTGAAGTGACTGAGGAACTTGGCCTCGAGTTCAGAGAAATTATGGATGCTTCGTTAGGAAGTGATGTAAACCAGGTCAGGGCTAGGCCTGTGAGTGTGATCGGAAAAAACTTTACATAGCAGCACTGGATCGGTTGTATATAAAACCATGAGATTTTTGTATGCAACCATATGTTCTTCTGGGCACTGGGTCCCTGAAAATGGAGGAATTGTTGGTATCTTTATCTTGGCTGGATTTGGAGTGGCCAGAATCTCCACCGACAATGGAAAATTCAGCAGCATAGGCGCTTCTTTCTCATGAAAAGGGTATTGATTAGCGGGAGATTCCGCCTTGATCAGTGTTGTGGAAGTCTTTGGTCTTTTGAGACCTTTGACTTCTTCTTCTGTCCATGAAACTTGCGACATCATTGGTTTTTTCCTGTCGCCGACGGTTTAGATGGGACCTCAGATCTGTGCTCTCCGTCCTCTTGGAAATGTTAACATGGGATGCTTCTCTCCGGGAAGATGCGTCTTGTCTTCTATTTGAAGTCCTTGCCCTAGAATTTGTAGATTCATCTCCGCTAGAGTAGCTTTAGATCAGGGTTATTTTGTGGAAACATTCTGGGGCAGCAACATTACGCAACTGCTCAGCAAAGGTTTGTGAGAGATTGTTGGCAAGGGCTTCAAGGTCTTGCCTTGTCACTTGGTCGGTTTTCACGCTGTGAGGTGGGAAGTGTCAGTGCTGCGGGCAACAGACGCTTCCTTGGTGTTTGTCCTTCTAGGTGCCATCCTTTAAACTTTGGGTGGAGTTTTAGGTGTTTTGAAGGATGATACTTCTCGTCTTCCCCACAGACGGCGCCAAAACTGTTCTTCTGCTAAAGAAACGGTCAAATTTGTAAGGGGACATTAAGAAGGAAGTATCTTCTGTAGTAAGGGTGAGTAATGATCCAACCGCCGTGCGTGGTGTTCCTGCAACCACAAGGAAAACTAAACCGGGGGCTGATGTCCCGGAACAGCTCTCCGATGCTTAAGTCAGACCAGAGAAATGATAGTAAGTATGTGTTTTTGTGTAAGATTGCGTAACCTGATTATGGAGGTGTAGTGTGCCTTTTAAGGTAGATCTTCTCTGGGAGTTACCTCTGCAGGGAGGTTACTCTGGATATTTAACTGCTGGAGGTTATCCCTCCTAGGATGGGACATCATGGAGGGCATTATCATGGTAGGAGTCGTTTTTCCAGAGGAAGTACCTTTGACCTAGGCGAATTAGGGAACTGCTGTTCTGCTGTGGTCTTCCTCGTTGGACTATACTCAAAGCTGCCAGATCTTGACCAGTTGGCTGGACTTTTGACTTGTTTGACTGAAGGTTACCTTGACCTTTTAAGGAGATTGGGGTCACCACCCGTAACAGGGTAAAAATGAAGCAGACAATAAAAACATAGATGATTATGTGGACTACTCACCCATAATAATGCTTTTTGTTTCTCTTTGGGTAGTAATACAATTGGTGCCTACTGGAGTTCGGTGTTGGAAAAGAATCATCATGGTAATCGTTCATCTTCACAAGAGTCTGAGGGCTTCTTCACCAAATTTCATAGGAAACAGGTAATGGATCAAACGAATGGGATCCATACATAACCGCTACTTGATGTACGCGGTGGTTATATGTTGTAACTTTTTAATCCATGGAAAACAAAACGCTTTATGAACTAACGGTTTATTCTAAATTCCCAAAAGTGAACCGCTTTATAAAAGTAAGCGGTTTGTTTTAAAAAAGGAAAAAAATTATTTTTATGGCTATCCTACGTGGACAGTATTGGGAGAATTATTTTTTCAATCAACGTAAAGTGGTGAAATACTTTTTAATAAACTATAAATTGAGGGGAAAAGGTTCGGTCAAAGACAGATGCACTTTTGAATTGGTTGCTACTTTGCTAGTAGGAGTGGTTCACCGGTCCAAACCCGGACCGGAATCCTCAAAAAATCTAAGACCGGAGACAGGACCGGTTTCCTCCGGTTCGGTTCCCGGTCAACCCGGAATTCTTCCGGTCCGATCCGGTTTGGACCGGTTACACCGGAAAATATTCTTTGAGACAAAAAATAAATTGAAAAATAGAATATTTTAAAATAATTTAGCAAATTAATTATTATAAAATTCACATATTTGAATTAAAAAATTATTTTGTGTTGAAAATAAATATTTTTAAGTCCTTTAAAATAATTTAGCAAATTAATTTAGCTTACCGTATTTATGCAGCAAGGAAGAGTGCCAACTAAGAAAAGAATCCAAAAGTTCATTGCCTCCCTGCCATATTTGTTATGGTAGTGTATAGTGTTTTTTGTAAGTGGTTCTGTGCACAATATGTGCAATAAAAATTTTGCCAAAAAGTCCTTTAAAATAAATATATACATAACAATTGTAAATATTACTCCTCTTCCAAATGACTTTTATGCCATCCGGTCTCATCCGGTCCAACCCGAATTTTTCCCGGTCTAGACCGGACCGGACCGGAAACCCGGAATTGATAAATAGTAAGACCCGGAGACCGGACCGGATGCACCCGGTGCGATTCGGTTTCCGGTCCGGTCTTATTTTGCACACCCCTACTTACTAGCATAGCAAGTTACCGCTTCAATAATGCATAGTATTAAATGATTATGATAACTTATAAATATTCTATAATTAATACATTAATGAATAATGACCCATTACTTGCGAGTCGCAAGTTGCGACAGTTGGACAGTTTAGACAGCAAAAACACATATAGGAATGGCCTGCGTTGACTTGATGTCACTTGTGTAAATTACAAATGCTTCACCAATCAACTAATATCAATTTATCACAAACTGGAATATGGAAAGTATTAGTGTTATCTGCCTTTCTGAATTTACAGATCAACTATTACAAGCCTTATATGCTCTCAATGGAAGTTATCATCAACAATTACTTCTGGTTAGACTGCATAATGTTCAGTTCATTCTATGGACTGCACTGGACCAGCTTCAACAGATGACCGCCTATGGAGACTTGGACAAACTCGTATTCAACAACATCAAATATAGGTTGTATCAACTTGAGTTCCTTATTAATCAAATTAAAGTATATGATCCTCAAGGTACTATACTTGATCTTCCTAAACTAATTTCAACTCTTTCATGTTAAACTTTTTTACATTATAATGAACTATAGCAAAATCGCTCGTTAAATTATATGTGTGAACTTCTATATTTGAAGTTGCAAATAACATTTACTATTAAGTTTTTACAAGGTTAGGTTGCATATATCCCACCTCTTCAATAAAAGAGTATATAAAACTTATCCTGAGGTTACAACCAAACGCTTAAGCTGATGATTGTAACCACTGGATAAGCGGGATTTCAGGTGGGTGTTTAATGAAATGCTGTCATAGCATTGTATTATGGTATAACTTTTTGTGCTCATGTAAACCTGTGTCCTTTTTCTTATGTTAATACAGGAACAAATAATAATGAGTACCTAAGAAAACTGGCTAAAAATGTTGTCATGGGTTTACAGACTTCTCTTGATCCGGTCGAAGTTGGGCGTGGTCTAGTTAGACATATAGTAAGAATTGTAAAAGAGGAGGAGAAAGAGGACATTACAAGGTTGTTGCTGTTAGAGGACTCAGAATCTGATCATGTCACAATTGTTCCTGTTCTTGGAATGAAATGTATCGGCCAAGCTAATGTTGTGCGAGTTGTCTATCATGACCAACGAGTCCAAAACCATTTTGACATAAAACTTTGGGTAGATGTCTCCGGATACTCCGCTGATGCAGTATTAGCTGAGTTTGTTTCCAGCTTAAAAAGAGATTTTGAAGGCAAAAAATAACTTGCTTGTATTACAGGACTACTCAGCTAAGAAGGGTGCTGATTTGGTTGAATTGTTAACAGCCTTTGTTATCCGAATCTGCTAATTATAAACCCGGAAGCAAAATCTTAGTTAGTTCCAAGACTATTTCGCTCGAGCCTCACATTCGATTGCCAATGACTAAGGGTGCGCCTTATTTATTAGCGCAACCTGACAATAAGGAGTGTTTAGCCTTGTTTAAGAACTTAGCATTCAGAGGAATAGCAGAGAAGGATAGAGATACACGTTTGATGGAAATAGGTCTTCAAATATTTTTCAAGTACTGTGCCAATAACCTAAATGTCATAACAATCATAGCTTCCATGCTTTCTTTTGAATATTCTATTGAGAAGTGGCGGCATTTTAATGACACTTTACTCGGAAGTGTAGAGAATCCCGGAGAATATATTCAGTTAGCATCCGATTTAATACAAGGGCTCAATGCTTATACTCGTCCACTTTTGTTTATTTCTTCATTGTTTCCAAGTGATTATGAATTCAGCAAGGAAGAATTGTTTCAGCTTTGGGAAGTTCAGGGTTTTCTCGGTTCAGTGTCATCGCACAGAATATTTAGTGAATACTTTGAGAAACTTCTGATCGCAGGATATTTCTTTGAGAAAAGCAGAAGTGATGAAACTGGTTTCATAGTTAAATACGGAGTACACATTCTAATGCAAGAGGTGGTGAAGCATTCGGCAAGAGATGATTATTGCTTAGTGGATAGTCTAACAAAGAAAGTTCATCATCAAACAGTTCAACATGTGAGCTTTATTGTGGACTCGGATTCTTGGGAAGCTCCGCCCTGGCTTTGTAAAGCTAAACAACTAAAGTCTCTCATTTTTCTCACCAGAAAACCAAGTGGGTTCATAACTATTCCGAATATCAACCAAATCCTTGAAAATCTCAAGGGATTACAAACTTTGGATCTTAGAATCCTGGACTGTAGAAGCTGTTTGGATACCATTGGAGAGCTAAAGCACTTGAGGTATATCAGATTTGGGAATACCTCTGAACTTGTTGTCGAATGCATAACAAAACTCCAATGCTTGCAAACTTTGGATATTAAATACTCAAAGTTACAACGACTACAAGGAGGCTTGCATGAGTTGAGCCTTCTGAGGCACTTGTACATCGGGAATGGATTGGTTGAACTACCATCTATGCTTGGGGAACTAAGAGAACATGTGTCCATAGACGTCTCAATTATAAGACGATATCATGGGTTAGATGCAGTGGTTTACTTCACTCATCCTAGAGGGGATCTGAAGATCGATTATCCAAAAGGCCACGAGAAGAATGTTTACATGGGATCACATGAACTGTTCCAGGCTAGTCCTACACTCAAATGCCTAGCAATCACAGTTTTGAAAGTAGAGTCCTTTCCACTATGGGTTGTACCTCAATTCTCTGTTTGGCTAAATAGCATTGTTTCCATTCATATAGCTGATTGCAATGAGTGCAAAGATCTTCCATCATTTAGTAAGCTTGTCTGTCTCGAGTCTCTTCATCTTCAAGGCCTCACTTCTTTGGAATGGATAGAGGAAATTCATACAGATGACAGCAAGTCTTCCGCTTCTGCAAACACTTTTCTTTCCTGTCTTAAAGTCCTTGTGTTTGGTTAATTTGCCACAATTGAAGGGATGGTCAGAGGTGAAGGAACAACCAATTTCAGACATAAATAGTGACGAACGCTATAATCGAAATAGAGGTAGTTACGTAAAGTTTATGAGAGAGAGAGTTCACATTCGCTTACAATTACTTGAGCAAAAGGTGAAATCACAGCAGTTGAAAATCGCTCAAAGCCGACAGATTTTTGGTCGTCTTTCTGAGCTAAGAGTCAGTGGTTGCCCAGCATTGATGTCATTGCCTAGAATGCCAGGCCTTAATTCACTAGAGCTAAGTAACATCCATGAGAATTTGCTACAATCTTTCCTAAAAGTCGAAGAATCTGCACAAGTTCCAACTCCAAGTCTTCGCTCATTGAAATTGACAAACATCTCAATCCCGAAACCCTTTTCAAACGGGTTTGAAAGATTCACGACACTTGAGCAGCTGACTCTCGGCTGGCTTTATAATTTGAGAACTCTGCCTGAGTCACTTAGCAAGCTCACACAGCTCCGTGGACTTGTGCTGCGATACTTGCCTAATTTAATCGAACTTCCAGAATCACTGGGTGACCTCTCGATTTTACAACATTTTGAGATTCAATACTGTCCTAAACTGAATCAGCTTCCTAGATCGTTTCCTGACCTTAAGGATTTGAAAAGGCTTGTGATTAAGGAATGTATGAAACTCAAGAAAAGGTGTAACGATGAAGATTGCCATTTGATCACTCATATTCCTTATTGTCAGCTGGAGTAAAATTGTCCACACTCCATTTTGTTTTAATGTTCTACTTTCCACATTGTAATCTTTGCAACATTCTGATTTCTACTCTTGCTAATTTTGAAAGAAGTTGTCATTTCACCAAGTGTAATAATTAAATATAATCCAACATGTGTTTATTTTTTTTGATGACAGCACCTCTTGCCACATTTTAACTGACTAATGTAGGTACCTGATAACCGTTACACTCACTTTTTTTTCCTCCTTATGCTTCTTTGTTGGTCATCTCCTACTCAAGGGTGGTACGCACTTACAGTATTAGTTTAAAATGTGGCAATATTCAGAACAATTTTTCCTAAAACAAATTTGATTATTTGGGGTGATCATAATGTCTTATTAGAAACGAACTTTAATATTATAATAATATTAAAACTCATTAAGTATTTATGTCCTCCTTGGTGGTGTTTTTGCAATTTGAATCATTATAAAGATTACTCTTTGAGGGAAACAAGAAAAGAAGGGTTTGTACTTGATCTTGGGTTAAAACAGATGAATAAATTCAATTCAATTTATGTTCCTTGCTCCTTCAAACGCCCTGCAACAGTAAATTAAAAAGGGTCAGGATATATATATATACATGTCAGGTAATAAAAGTTTGATCATATAAATAAAGTTTTCTCTTTACAATTTTGTATTACTACTTAATACCAAATGTTTAAATAATAATGCACTGGAATAAATTTTGTGAATCAAAGGAAATTGCCGAAGGAGTATAATCATGACCATTAAATTTGTCAAGAAATATTCCTACCAAAATTGCACTAATTTTTCATTACTATTCCCACCATTTAGCACCAATTATCAAACTAGCAATTAGTTATCTGGCATTCTAAGTCATTAGCTCCTTTGGTAGAAGAGAACATTATACAAATGCGTAGAAGATATAGGTTTGACTCCTACATAAACTATTATTGGTCACGAGTATTTAAATTAATTGCATTATTATTGACAAGATTATCTCTACCCTATTTTAGGTATCCTAAACCTACTTGGCGTATCCTAAATGTACTTGAGGTATCCTGAAACCTTGCTTGAGGTATCCTAAAACCCTATTTGAGGCATCCTAAATGCCTACTCGAGGTATCCTAAATGCTTAGTTGAGGTATACTAAATGCATACTTGACATAATGTGAACCCTTACTTCACTTATCCAAAATACCTACTTGGTTTATCCTAAAATCTTTCAGAGTGACAGTCTTTCATGAGACCGACTGTTCCTAATCACTTTTATATGATTTTAGGTCATTTTTGGATTTTAAGGTTAGGTTATGCCCAATTTGGTTCAATTTCATAAATTAAAATGCTCCAGGAACATTTGTTAAATAGAGTAGGAAAGAAACAGTTCTAAACCAGATCTGCAAAAACCATCTAATAATTAGTTAAATCAAAATCTAGAAAAATCAATTAAAAAAACAGAATCCAGAAAAATTAGAGTTTAGGAGAGTGTTGTGAATCATTTCTAATCATCAATAGTTTAATTGTAAATAACATGAAATTTGAATCCCATGTTTCCTACAAAAATATACGGACAAGGATATCTAAAAATTTATATGGATAATGGTAAAAGAATATAATAAGATACGTAATTTTAAGACCAAACTATTGTTGATAAACGTATAGTGAAGCATTGGAATGGTCTATCATTTGTCATTTTCCAGCAAAATTATTGAAATGGTCATGCATCTCTATTTTGCCCAAATGATGCTACATTGCACCAAAAACAAGACGCCAAATATATCAATCGTAATAGAACTCTTGTTCAATGCTGAAAACAAGCTCTAATGCATACAACAAAGAAAAGTGTTACATAAGTAGAAGTAACAGACGGTCGAAAATATACAGTTGGAAGCCATGGAAAACTAGTGATGTGGTTTTCAGCCGAACAGAGAAAGGCCGAATACAACAATTGTAGCATACACACTGCAATCCATGAATAGTGCACCCGTAATGTTCTGCAGCATCAAACCCAGCTCTAGTGCCCTCCCAGCTTCTTCAGCCCAGGCATAACCATCCCCCAAAAGAGAACTTATACTTCCTTTATCTCCTCGTGTCAACTTTCTCCTGTTCTCAGGAAGAAGTCTTCGGATTATAAGAATTATATTGGTTAGCAAAAGTAGAAAGAGTGGTCGGAATAATAAGATTCCGCTAAATATCTTGCTTCCCACTATGGGGAATCCAGCAGATGAAAGGACGACCATGATTGATATTGTTAGAGCGCACAACAGTCTATCATACTCCGTCTCTGCTACAGCAACACCTACTTGCTGTGAAGTTACATTTTTAACCACACTTAGTGCTGCATCAATAACTTTTTGAGCTCCTGAAGAAGCTTTTCTTTCTTCAGATGCAGGCACTCTTGAAGGTTCAGTTACCGGCTCAGACGTTCTTAGAAAGGGAAAGGACTCTTCTTTGCTTTGATCACCTAATTCATCATCCTGACTGAAACTGGAAGCCTGATCATATATTGAAGATTTATCTTCCTCGGTCCGGCAAGCTGCATTACCGCACATAAAAGTAAAGCTTATAATACATTTAAGAAGCCAAAAGCTGAAAAAAATGTCAGGGAAATCAACAATGTAAAACTTCCCAAAATAAATAAGCAATTAAAAAGCTGGAACTTGAAACATCAACTCTCATGAAAATGATACAGATTTTCAAACATTATATAATAGCTTCCACTCACCTCCACAATGCTCAAGTATTTACCATTTCCATGTCCTTACCTTTACAATGGACAATTCTTCACTAAATCAAATCATTTTTTCTCAGTTCGAGCAAGTCATAGGCCTCCCAGAACACTCTTGCCAATACAATGCTGAAGCTAGGCACAAAGTAGATACGCACATCCATAACTGTTAAAATCAAATTGGTGCAAAAGTGGATTAGAGCACAAGCTTTTGTCCCCTACACTAAATTTTTTTTGTCGTTGCTCTCATTATTATGGAAATTCTTTATTGGCATCGTCATCCCTCTTTTTTCCTTCCTGGATAGTGCTTCCACGCTTTCGGTTTATTACTCACCACTTTGATTTTTCCAGTTATTATGTTTTTATCTTTTGTAATACTAGTTCTACTTCAAGCCTCTTCTCTTAGATCAATTAGCTGATATCCTATATTTTTTTCATATACATAGACTATTAGAATTCAACCATCTGATTTTCTAGTTATATTTCACCGATTTTATTTTTCAAGTTTTGTTTTTTTGGGGCTTTTTGTAATACTCATTCTAATTCAAGCCCCTCCATTGCATCTATTATTTGATATACTATACTTTATTATTCATATAATATAGATCACTCAAATTTCATTTCATCGACAAAATCCCACTGTTTCAAGTTAAGTGATCTTGAAGAAAAGGAAATTGACAACTAAATGCGTCCGCAAATGGATTTGTGAACATATCTTAAACTCAGAGATCTGCCATTATGCAGCAATAGAGACTTCGCTTAAGATTTGTATCAACTCAAAGTTGCAACTTGTCTAATCTTCTATGATTCTTAACCTAAACCAAATATGTGAGCTAACTTCACTAACTTTCAGATTGCTCTAATAGCATGTAGAGTGTAGAGGCTAGAGCCATCGGCAACTTAGCCCTTCAAATAATTTAGATAAATTACTGCCATACCTAGTTGCTAATAGAGTGCTCAATTTGCAGCGAATGACGCTGAGAAGTCTATTAAAGAGATTGTCACTCCCATTCATCAATGTGAGAAATCATAATAAAAAACTAATAATTTTTGACTTTTTACAGATTCTCATATTAAATTTTTAAAATTAATATTAAAATCATTTTAAGTCAAATATAAATAATGACTTATAAACATGATGGACAATATATAAAATATGAGTATGCTTTTATAACTATATGAAAGAAGTTACCACTCATCATTTATCAATGTAAACAAAGTTATAAGATCATAAAAGAATTGCACTATGTTTGGATAGCAAGTTTGGATGGAAAAGAAAGGGAGGGAAGGGGAGGGGAGGGAAAGGAAGGGAAGAGAAGTGAAAGGAAACTAGCTCTTGTTTGTCTAGGAGGGAATGGAAGAGAAAGGAAGGGAGATTGTGTTTTCCTTTCAAATCTTTCCACTTTTGGAGGGATTACAACCCTTACAAAATTTATCCACATTTTCCTTTCAATTCCCTCCCCTCCAAATCCCTTCCCTCCCATTATGCTATCCAAACAAGGAATTCTTCCTCCCTCCAAATCCCTTCCTTTCCCTTCCCTCCATTTCCTTCTATCCAAACACACCCTTGGAGTTATTGATTTCTTATATATGTAACAGATTTTTTGCTGAATTAATTATAAAAACATACTAGATCGAGTTTTGATAATTAAAATTTAAAGTATAATTTATTCATATTCTATTATACTATCTTATTGTTATTAAAAAGAGTAAACATTTTCATAATTAAACTTATAAATATATGTAGTTTCATATATATCAAAAGTATCAACTTGATGCTTTGTTATATCAAATAATGGTCATATACACTATATAGTTATGCAAGTCAACCTTATAATGCTTTTAAGCTACTGAAAAAAAAAACAATTCCGAAACCAACATCGTTATAAAGCTGGTGTGAAGAGTAACTGTTAAACAAATAACAATTGTGTCCCCATTCCCCAATTAAAGCCATGAAACCAAATTAATGTGACCCATCCGATAGGTAATTATTTTTTTTCGGAAGTAAATAAGTCTATGTCAATTAAAAAAACCAACTATTAACTTAATTCGATGATGACCTGATCAATAGAACTTTGTAAATGGCTCCTATAGCTCGACTAGATTTGTACACCGATCAACCAAACAAATTATTGACACCTGATAACACATATAATCGTTGTTAAACTAACCCATAACTAACCTACTTGACTCAAGTATGACCCATCACAGAATACAACTGAAAATTAAACACTCGAAATCCAACCAAATCAAATGACACTCGTTCGAAACTGATTTGATAACTCGAATGAACACCTCTACGTAATAGCATCTACATAATAACATCTATAAGACAACAATTTTCACACACAAAGAAAAGTTGTCCTACTAGTTTTCACCTCTTTAATATTGCTAGCCTCTTTTGCTGTATAATACAAATATAGATATTTACTTGAACACCCACACTACCAAAATATAGTTTTAAGCACACTGTCACTAACTAAGCTAGATGATACATATTGCTCAAAAATTATGACAACACCTTGAAGTGTGTGCATCCAATCATATGCCAACAAACTACATATAAAAAGGACATAGTTTTAATCTACTTCCATCCTATCAAGGTTTAACTTATCTACGTAGGATCGCTAAGGAGTAGGATCGAAATCGGCGGAATCAAATCGTATGATCATGTGATCGTACAAATATGTTTTAATGGCTTTGGATTTTTGATTATCAATTATATTTGTTCTTTTTTAAATTATATATATGAAATCTAGAATACAAAATATAATATTTTACGATTGAAACTATCCTTATAAGATCAGATCGTAGGATCGTTAAATCGTGATATGAACCTACCACCTAAACTCTTGAGCTAAGTAGGATTGCATGATTCTACCAACATTAAGATATTACCTATGTTCTTGATTGATCCCCTAAGATCAAAGAATCATAGAATTGTAGAAAAGGATTAGAATTTTAATAAGTATGCTTCCAGTAACAACTCCATACAGCTAAAAATCGTATCCTGGCACTCTTGGACAAGCATTTTAAAACTAAGCTCCAACACATCTACATCTTTCAAAAGCTTTATTTCAGTGACAACTATTACATTAGCCAATTACAAATTCTCCGTGATTTCAAATCTAAAATCCCCTACTTCACTAATCCCCTAGGAATTGGAAACTGAAACATGCAAATTTTAGGTTATTTATAGTGAAATCTATAACTATATACTTTTTCATTGAAATGAAAGGTAGGCTTAAATTATTATAGGAACTATCCAACAAAACAATGTCCATGATCTAAGAAGGTCGCAATTCGCAAATCATGTCATACATAATCAAAATTCACAAGAACTAGATGTTGCCCACTTGGCAAGTCTATGCGCTACCTCATTACATTCTCTATAACATGAGGGAAAAAACATTATCAAAACTATGTAGTTGATCCAAAACATTACTCCCTCCAATTAACAACTATTAAGTTCACCTCAAATGTTCCATTTTTATTTTTAGTCATGATCTTTTTACCTAAATACCCCATGTTCACACAAGTAATGACCAAAATACCTTCACTTTTACTACTTATAATACCCCAACTACCACATTTACAATTTATATAATTAATTAAAATACCGCAACTACCACCTTTTGGTGAACCTCATCACACTCTTAATATTCGTGCCCATTCAAATGGGACAACAGATGTAAATTGGAGGGTGTATTAACTAAAATGTGTAGGTGCCTTGGTTTTGAACTTTATTAAGAGCTTCCAACTACTAGTTTCACATCACCTTCAACACCGATGTGTGTCCATCGTTGAGACACTGCAAGCTGAATTGCCCACTTTGTCGCCTTGATTTTCGCCATTTCAGTAGTGAGAATAGGCTATTGGGTGTTTGAGGCTACTAGAAGCACAACCCCAGTATCATTTCGAGCCACAAATCCTAGTCTATAAAATCCCCTTTCTTTGTTCAGTGTCGCATCAAAGTTCAACTTGATGCATCCAACTTACAACTCTTCCGTTTCTAGCTTAGTCTTGTTTGTTTTCTCTATGCACCTTCATTCCTTTTTTGTATATTCTATTAACCAACTTATAGCTCGTTTGAAGCATATGTCAGGGGTTGTGTAGAGCTTGCCATATCAAAGCTCATTTCTTGCAAACCACACCTACCAAGTAAAAATTATAAACAGTTCCACCTCACTTCTCTGATAGTCATTACTAAGAATAGCAAACCATAATGAAAATAAGTGGATTCATTAATTTTCAGCCTAGGTAAAGGTTCTTACCCATGCACAATCCCTAAAAGTATGCAAAGTGGCTTCTTTCTCTACACATCTTGGACATAAAGATGCATCTAAGAGACCTTTCTTCATTATGTGGAATAATAATATCACGAATGGCCCTCCGAATAAAGATTTTAACTATATATTCTTATTCTTAAGCATGGTTATCAGAATCTCGATTCTGATCAACGATTCTACGATCCTACGATCCAAAATCAGGCGACCGATCCGGATCGTAGGTAGGATCTTAATGTTGGTAGAATCGTACGATCCTACATAGCTCCATAATTTAAGTGGTAGGATCATAACACGATTCTACGATCCTACGATCTTACGATCCAGATTTTACTTATGAATATATATGTATATATCTAGAGAATTATATCAATATGACTAAACTCCAAGTTTTTCTTGATTCACATTTTAAAAATGATTATTAAAGGTATTCTTTTACAAAACTTAATAGTTGAAGTCAAATAAGTGTTAATTTAAACTTTTTTTTTACAAAAAAAGAACATTTAAAATTGAAAATAAGTTATCTAAAGCTTATTAATGCATATTTGTAGGATCATACGATCCTACGATCCGATTCTACCGATTTCGATCCTACCCCCTCAACGATCCTACGTAGAATCCCGATCCTAACAACCTTGTTCTTAAGATATTGTACCTACTTTTACCCCAAAAAAGTTGTTTATCTACTAAGTTCTCCCTTTTGATTTTTCCCTTCCAATATTTTTCTTTTAATTATGCATTAACAAATAACTACATTTTTTTAAGAAAAATGAATACCACACTTCTCTTGCCAAGGTTTCAAACTTGTCGAGCATTAGCTTATGTCGTTTAATCTATCTAAACAACATAAATTTCCAAACTATAAACCTCTTCTTCAAAGATTATCAAGGCAATAAGAGTACTACTCCTATCAAAAAAAATTTAAAACTTCTCGGGTAAGCATTGTATTCTGTACGTTCTCCACTGCAATTCCTTTGATGTCAATTTGAATATGTTCACATGGAAAGTAGGAGTAAACAAAATTTCGTCTAAATCGTAACCAAATCGGACCAAACTGTAATTTAGGTATTTGGTTTGGTATATGGTCTAAATGGTCTGGTCAAGTTTAATTCTTTAGAAAATTATGGTTTCTAGTCTGGTCCTGGTTTTTAATTTTATAAATTAGACCAAACAAAAAACCGTTTTAAAGTAGAATATGGAATGAAATACTCGGTCCTAATATTGCATGTCCAACTTTGAATATAATCCCAATATCAGATTTGTTATTCATAGTATATTACATAGCACTTATATAAATAGTTCGATCCCCAAGCTCGAATTAAGACCCAAAAATATAAATTAGAGTTATTAAATATTGAATAAAATACGTTTTGATGTTAAGCTTAGTTTAAAATAATTAAATATTGAGATATTGCAAAGTAAATTACTATTAAGTTTGTGTTAGGTGTTACATAAATTATGATGTTGTCTATCTTGATTGATTTTTATACATTAAAAGCTTATGTTATATATTTTCCTATTTTGCATAATTTATGCTTCGGCCCGTTATAATTAATTAAATTATATAACTTGTGTTAGTTTTATGTAATTATGAATCATCATGTATTAAATGTTAAACCTTACTTACATAGATTCAATTGAAGGTACAAAATATTTGCATAAACAAATACATTATCTTAGAAACTAGATTTTAAAAGCAAAAAAATCGTTGATCAGATCAGATAAGACGTACGGTTTGATTTGGTTTGGTCTGGTGTGTTAAATGGTCTTGCCTAATCTAAAAAAATTCCTGATCGGAATTTCTGGTTTGATCTGATTTTAGTATTTTAGTGTCTGACTAGACCAAATCGGACCATATGCACCCTTAACAGCAATCTCAATGGTGACTAAAAAAAATTTCCTTACCAATCTCTCTCTACACTTTTCTTTTCTACCACATTAAATTTTGTGTGGAAATATTTACTAATCTAATTCATCCCATCAATGAGAAAACAAAAAAATTTCCTCACTACTTTCTCCCTCTTACTTTTTTTACTCTACCTCTTCTTTTTACTCTACCCCTTCTTTCAAATGGTGGGGTCCTTGTGAGGAACTCCAAAAAACTCCCACTCACTTGAAAGTTTTTTAGAAACATTTGCATATTTTTTTGTGGGTTTTCACTAATGAGAGTAAAAAATTCATAAAAAAATTCCCTCAAAGAGAATTTCCGCACCATTGGGAGTGGTCTAATAGCAACGACATGATGGAATTTAGAGATTGTTTGATTTTGTAAAATGCTCAGGGTATTTTTCAAATGGGTTTCTTACTTTCTTTAATCTCGTCATGAGATAATTCTAATATGAAGTACTCCTATAGTCCTAGCTACATAAATCAAACGTTCTGTATTTCCTTCATTGGAAAAGAATATTTATGTGAATTGATCGTTGTCCTTGTTGGAGCCCTTTATGTTCATGTTTGTTGTCTACAGACGAGAACATTTATGTGATAGAAGTATTATTTAATGGATCAGTAGTCCATCTAATTAATAATAATATTAATAATAATAATAATAATAATAATAATAATAATAATAATGATAATAATAATAATAATAATAATAATAATAATAATAATAATAATAATAATAATAATAATAATAATAATAATAATAATAATGGGATCTATTTAAATGTTTTTGCAATATGTGGAAAAAAATTTTATTCAAGCAAATGATATACAATTGAACAATTACGAAGAATGATTTAAATTTACATATAGGTTTTCAATAAAAGGGTATCAAAATTGAATTTGTGTGACCTTGCTTCATGAATTCAAGAGTTTTAAGTGGGCAACACTTTATTTTGCAACAAAATATGTTGATTCTTACCTTTTAAGTGGAAAACTATTCAAGCTTGTATCTCATCTATGTTCTTCAGCATTGTTCGCTAAATGTTACGCTTATGACATTTATTGAAAAACGCATTATCAATTATCATCTCTTGATTCTTATTAGTTTGAATCTTCACCATCTCACTCCCTTCTTCTATTAAATGTAATATACACCATCCAATTTTCTCACTCTTATACTCTTAATTCTTCTTCATTATAATGCGCTGAAGCAAAAGATTAACGGCTAATGAGATATGTTGGTTTTGCAATCCACCATCCACTAGTGAACCGAAGTAAAAGAGGCAATTGTTGTTAAGAGGGAAGCTCTTGCAAACAATTACAAAAGAATAACTTTTTAGTGAATTGTGCATTCTGAAAAGCGCAATAGAGGCACAAATACAACCTTCGTATATTGAATTTGTCAAAAACATATATCAATGAACCTACTAAAATTATTCCATTTTTTTTCATTAATGATTGCTAGCAATTGCTTGTGACAATCATAAACAATCTTATGATGGAAAACACTACTCTATTAATATACTAATGCTTAACAATACATCCTAAGGGTACTAACCTAGTTAGGCCACGCTGAGCAACCGGTAGAGGAATTTTTTCTTTCCCATCAAAATAGAGTTTCACTCACCAATAAATTTCAGAAAGTAAATATCATCCTGACCTTCAAAATCAATACAACAGTTCCAAACCACTTTAGCCTTTCTTCCACAAATAACTATCCTCAAATTTATACTTCTATTCAACAACATCACCGCGGGATTAATTTCACCCAAATCACAGAATCTGTGTACATCCGCTCCCACAATGTCCCAACAAGCTTTATCACAAAAACATTGTCAAATAACAATCTAATTCCAGTTCAAAGGCATCAAATTGGTCGCACAATTCAATCCTTAAATCACAACCAACGTGAAATTCAAACCCGATTCTTGAATAAACCCTAAAAGATAATAGTAGTAGTTTTCAACATAAATAATCAGTATAACTTTTCATACACATTATCCCAAGAAGCTAAAGTTTATAAAAATCATCTTAACAGTCTAATTCCAGTTATACACATCAAACTCCACCCAAAACTCAATACTTTTAATCGTAAACATCTGAAATTCAAGCCCTAACTTGAAATAAACCCTCTCATACTAAAACATTTCAACAAAAATGGTCGATAAACGTTAGGAAATTAAAAAGAAATGAATAGTCGATTACCTGAAGGTTGATCAGTGGGAAAATTTGATCTGAGATCTTGATGAAACTGTTGTTGATTTTGAACGAACGGTGGAGAAGAATCAAAATCGTTAGAAACAGAAGAATGATTAGGTTTACGACCAGTAATCAAGGCCAAACGATCTTGTCCTCCTTCCAAAATACGTCGTCGTCTTCTGGCGTCTCTTGCTGTTGCCGTACCTGCCATTATTGTTGCTCTGGCGGATTTATATTTGTAAGAATGAACAAGACGAGAATAATTATGAGTTTATGACGTACTTCCCCTTTTTTTTACCGGCAAGTAAACCAATTTGGGAATAGTTTATCTCGATTTTAGGTTTTGAGGTTTATCCCGATTTTAAAAAGTTTTTTAAACATTTTATTTTATCGCTACCTATAATTTAAAATGAATAATTAAAATGATGAAAATGCCTTTGGACTTAAAACGACTATCAAACACTCATATCGAACTCAATAACACTTTTATCACTCTAAAACTCACTAAATTCTCTCAAAAATTTATCGGACCTAAGCATTGGACTTCGAATCGTTATCGCAAAACCGAGGTAATTCCTAACTTAATCTCGTTTCTAAATTCAAAAAAAAATAAAAAAAAAAAAAGTAAAAGGCACGAATCGCATGAAATGGGTGTTGGAACCATGGAGGAATCGCACGTTTTGTGCGATTGTACCATGGAGGAATCACATGAAATGTGAGATTGGACCATGGTACAATTGCACAAAACGTGCGATTCCTCCATGGAACAATCGCACAGTTCACGCGATTTTTCTTTTTTTTTAATTTTTTAAATTTTTAGTTATTTATTTATTTAATATAAATATTATTATTATTATTATTTGTTATTGTTATTATTTTTTTATAAATATTATTATTATTTTTTATTGTTATTATTTGTTTATAAATATTATTACTTTTTTTTTGAAAGAAGAGAAAAATCAAGCACTAATCAAAACTGAATCCGAGTACAGGATATCCTGTAACCAGGTTGGAGCAGTCCTATTCCAAACCTCCTCTATATCGCTAGCCTACGCCCATGAAGCTAATCTATAGGCGACAACATTACACTCACGGAAACAATACAAAAAAGAGCAAGAACGGAAAGAACTACATAGATGAATACAATTATCGACAATCACTTGAATGTGAAAACTCCTAGTTTTACGGCTGCTAACCGCCTCTATGATGTTCTTGCTATCCCCCTCAAAAATAACGTGAGACCAACCATTTTTTATAGCCATCGACGTAGCCCATTCCAAGGCTCTACACTCAGCGACCTCCGCATCTCCCACTGCCAAGATTGGTTTCGAACCGGCCATGAGACAATTACCAACATCATCACGAACAGTAAACCTCATGCCCTTTTTGTCATCCTCACGACCAACCGACCCATCAAAGTTAATCTTAAGAGTACCCGAAAGAGGACCACACCACTGCGCTTGACAACGAGAGCTCTCAGGGCTTGGAAACACAAGAGACGTGGCCTTTTGATAGTCTTTAAGCTAATCCAAAGCAATTCCAACACATAACCGCGGGGGAATGACCGTGTGCTTGAAAATAAAAGCATTTCGAGCTTTCCAAAGCTGCCAACTTATAATGACAAGTCGTTCACCTCATGAGGCCCAACCGACTTCCAAACCAACTCAATAATGTCCCTAAATGAATATACCTCCTGTTTTGGAAAAGCGACACCCGATGCATCCATACTTGTTTAAAGCAGTCGCAATCCCGAAGAACATGAAACAAAATTTCCTCTCCCCCACATCTTGGACATAAAAGAAAGTCTGAAATGCCTTTACGAGTAAAATTCATGCCAAGCGGAATGATATCCCACGAGGTCCTCCGCGTAAAATCCTGAACCTTCGGGGGCACATTCAATTTCCACAACTTCTTCCATACCGGATCCGACCCAAGAGAACTAGAAGCGGTTTCATTGGATTTTAATGCCAACGCATATACATCCTTCACACGCAAGACCCCGTCTTTACTATGAGGCCAACATAATTCATCCATCGAATTATTAGATTTAAGTGGGATACCCAGAAATTTTGTCGCTTCGAACGGGAGAAAAGCTGCAACCACCTTGTCCACACGCCAAGCATGCCGCTCATGGTCAATAAAAGTATCGAGAGTCATATCTCGATTCCCAACAAGGCACGGGGTTATAATGCGCCCCAAACCCGGCCCCGGGAGCCAAGCATCAACCCAAACTTTAATATTTGACCTAGAGGTGTTCATTCGGGTGATCGGGTCGGTTTCGGATGGGTGTCATTCGGTTCGGTTGTATTTCAGATCGGTTATGTTTCGGCTGTTTGTTATGACGGGTCACACACAGGTCAGGTCGGTTAGTCACGGTTCGGTTAAATATCGGTTATTCGAGCTATCGGGTTAGCATCGGTTCGGTGCCGGTTGAAGTTCGGGTCGAGTGTTAATCGGTATCGGGTTGAAATCGATTAATAATTGGTTCGGTTTTGTCGGGTACAGATCGGGTTCGGTTTTTTAGAAAACAGAATTCCGCTACGTATTACTAATTACTATCGATCAAAAACAAAATAATTAAAATGCAACTCAATTAGTGATCATTATTACTTTGTTACTTTTACATGTTTGACCGAAAATTAAAAATACAAAGCTCTATAAATTTTCCTCTAGTACGATTAAAAATAGTTTAATAAATATTCACCATTGATTATTAACTCTAAATATATGAAATCATGTATTTATTAGATTAACTAATAAAATGATTGAATATAAGTATATCATACTTTTATCTTAAAAATTGGTTCAGATTTAAAGTAATTCGATCTAAAATTCGTTTGGGTTAAGTCGGTTTTAGCCGGATCGAGTTCGGTATCGAGCATGATTCGGGTTGGATATGACTCGGGTCAGTCATTTTTAGGTTTGGGTAATCTCGGTGTAACACCCCGCCTTTTTTTTACGACGTCATTAATTATAATTATTATAATCATTTTTAGAGATTTTATGAATACATTGAATTAATTTGAGTTAGTCTTAATAAATTTCTTTTATATACGAATTTAATGTTAACATATATATATATATATATATATATATATATATATATATATATATATATATATATAGGGGAGGGATCCATTGAGAAGGGGTCTCAAAATGAGAAGGACGAGAAGGATTTATAGCCATTGATCTTATTAAAATCTAACGGGTGAAAATCATCTTTCTCGTCAATTTTTTGTCCATTTTATGTTATGATTTAAGGTTACTATGTTTTTAGAAAATGATACTATGTTATGATTAAAGGTTACTATGTTTATTTTTAAAAGTTACGATGTTCTGTTAAGATTGAGAGAACACAGTAACTATACATAATCATAGTAACCCTTATTCATAACATAGTATCTTTTTCTAAGCATATAGTATCTTTATAAAATGTAAAAAAATGGGTAAAAAATTATGCTGAACCGCGTGCAAGGATATAATGAACCGCGTGCAAAGAGCTAACTAATCCAGACCATTGATATTTGATCTAGACGGATGAGATTCCTTCTCACCCTTCTTATTTTGAGACCCCTTCTCATTTGATCCTAAATCTATATATATATATATATATATATATATATATATATATATATATATATATATATATATATATATATATATATATATATATATATATATATATATATATATATATATATATATATATATATATATATATATATATATATATATATATATATATATATATATATATATATATATATATATATATATATATATATATATATATATATATAGGGTCAAGTTCCAGTGAGAACCAAGCTTATATGAGAACCGTGAGAACCAATCGCCTTGATAAAAATGTGTTACTTTTTTATAGAAAATGTGTTACTTTTGAACAAAAAAACGTTACTTTTGTTTAAAAAAAAGCTGTTACTTTTTAGCATAAAATGTGTTACTTTCAGAAAAAAATATTTTTTTCAAAAAAAATAAAGTAACACGTTTTTTTCGAAAAGTAACACATTTTTATATAAAAAGTAACACCTTTTTCTGTGTTTTTTTCAGATTTTTTTTCTTAAAGTAACACATTTTTGCCCAATAGTATCATAAAATACAGTAACACCTTTTTACCCTTAAGTAACACCTTTTTAGTAAAAAGTAACACTTTTTTGTAAGGCTGATTGGTTCTCACGGTTCTCATATAAGGATGGTTCTCACTGGAACTTCTCCCTATATATATATATATATATATATATATATATATATATATATATATATATATATATATATATATATATATATATATATATATATATATATATATATATATATATATATATATATATATATATATATAAGATACAGTTACGGTTTCTAAATTAAAGAGGTTAAAATTAAAATTATTATTTTATTAAAATGTGTGAGCACACAAAAATTAAAATTATTTCTAAATTTAATAATAATAATAATAATAATAATAATAATATAGTAGTAGTAGTAGTAGTAGTAGTAATGAGTAGAAACCCTTAGCCTTTACAAAATGATAGCCGGCCCTAACTATCTCCATCCTCTCCTTCTCTTTCTTCCCCTTCTCCCTCCTCTCTCACAATTCATCTCCCTCACGCCCCATTACGGCCATCGGCAGACCACCGTGAGGAGCCCAGTAGCCTGCAGTAGCCCAGGCCCATTTGAACCCACGTGAAGCAGCTTGCACAACCGGCTGCGCGGCCTTCCTCCAGACAGCAGCAACTGCTGCGTTACCGCCCCTCTGCAGCGACGGTCGCCGTCACACGACTGTGGACAGCCGTCCACTCACCACCACCTTCGTGCTCCACCACCACTACAACAATTACTTATACCCTCCCTCTTTTCTAGTTTCCCCAATGTGAGCACCTCCTCTTTTCTCTAATTAGTTTTCTAGTTTTTAATTGAAATTTTATTAAGTTTATGAGTTTGATACGGGTTTTTTGTTTATCTTCTTTGAATCTCTTTGTAAGTATGAATTTGATTGATGAATTGAACATGTTTGTGATTTAGGGTTTGAAGTGTGATTAGAAACTATTGTTGTGTGCTTGGTTAAATCTTTTTGAGTTTGGGTTGATTGTTTATTAAATCTTACTGAATCTTATTATGGATGAGAGTTTGATTGTGAATAGAATTTATTTATGAATTAGGGTTTAAAGTAAGAATGAAAATAATAGTAGTATTACTACTTTTGTGTATTTGAGGGTGTTGAATAAATTGAGTAGATTTGTATAAGCTTTGAATATATAATATAATAGTCGTTGTAATCGAGAGTTGTTAGTCACCAAGAAGTGGTGTTAACTGTCACTTGTATTATAAAAAGGATGGTAGATATCGCTTATATTATTAAGTATTATCGTTAGTTTATTGTGGTATGGTCGTAGTCATTAGAATTGATTATAGTCATGTTAATAATGCTAGACATGATTAGTTTGTAGTTTAAGTGGCATATTTGTAGCCAAAATTATGAGTTACTACTAATGTTCGTTACACGAGTAAGTGTTAATAGATTATGACATTATATGGTTATTGTGGTTATTGTTGGTTTGTGGTGATAATAAGTACTAATAAAGAATTATTGTATAAAATTACTAATAAATAATTAGTGATGAAATTACTTGTAAAGAATTATTTTATAAAACTAATAATAAAGAATTATTTTATCATGTGTCGCTAGCGATTGACTAAGTGTGTATTAGAACAATTGAAAGTCACTTGGAATAGGTGAACGATAGCTTGCTTTAGCTTTTACTCCCTCTTCAATGGAGGAAGGTAGGCTTATTAGTTCTATTCAAACTTGTATAGGTTCTCATCTCATAAGAGGAAGGTAGAACCTTAATTGGTTGATCTTTGTGATTTTTGGTCGTGTAGTGACGCTTACAGGTACGTATACGCAGTAACTACTTCTTATATGCAATTTTCCTTTAAGACATTATTGTTCATTGTTTATTGTGATATATGCATTGTATCGAAACTATGAAATATTATCGAGTATGTTGTAAGATCGCCTAGTCCTTAGGGGTTCTTACAATCTAGCTTCTCGAATCGAATCGAAAAACAATGGATTTGGGGTATGGGAATGTCGAATGGAAGAGGGAAGAAAAGTTTCTGATTTTTTTGTATTTTTTTGGTGAATTTTCGAAAGTAATGAAATAGTGCAAATAACGGCTAAATCGAATCTCACTATG
Source organism: Amaranthus palmeri (assembly GCA_019776075.1). Classification (NCBI taxonomy): domain Eukaryota; kingdom Viridiplantae; phylum Streptophyta; class Magnoliopsida; order Caryophyllales; family Amaranthaceae; genus Amaranthus; species Amaranthus palmeri. Next base: position 25,913 of record JAAKBH010000150.1, read on the forward strand.
AAATCCACGTAGCAAGAAACGACGCTCTTAAGAACCGAGACACGCTCGCCAAACGTATAAGGACAATAAGAACTTTTGCTAATATACTTCTAATCCAAGAAATATACAACAACGGGAATTGGTGAAACAAAGTTTCGGTTTTTCTTAATTTATCAAAAGCTGAAAATTACATATAAAAGTACCATACTTATAATGCTACAAACGAAGCTATGGAACGAAAACTACCCGAGGAATAACCGCCCAACCGTGCACACAAACCGTGCGTCATGGGGTAGTTACCTCGTTGACTTGGCCGGTTATTTTAAAACAAAATAACCGCACAAAACCGACTCTAAAAATTCTGAAAATTAAAATTAAGTAACTACTTACGACTCCTAAAAACGTAACTAAAATATTATTACAATTTAATTAAAAATAAGACTAATGAGCTTGAAATGAAGCGCCCCTTGTTCGACATTGAGGGCGAGATTAATGAACTCCTCCGTGGCTTGCTTGACTTCCTCGTGGACGTTGACTTGGACTTGATCGTTTTGTAACCCTTTGTCGTTAGTGACCAATACGCCAACATTCTCCTCCGCTTGAAAAGAGTTTGTCCTCAAACTCGGAAGATCATGCGAGTCTTCATAATAAGGACTCAAATCCGTGACATTGAAAGTGGAGGAAACCCCATATTCTTCCGGTAAGTCGATCTTGTATGCGTTGTCATTAACCTTGGCTAGCACTTTGAACGGACCATCGGAACGATGTTGGAGTTTAGAACGACGTTTAGTTGGAAAGCGTTCTTTACTGAAGTGTACCCAAACGAGATCACCAACGGAAAACTATACATCTCGTCTTTGCTTGTCGACACGGTCTTTGACTTGCTCATTCAATTTTTCAATCCGTGCACTTACGTGTTCATGAAGCTTCTTGATTTCTCTTGCGCGCACATCGGCTTCATAACTAAATCGTGTCTTAGATGCAAAAGGTGCCAAATCGATGGGTGTACATGGATTGGAGCCGTAGACGATAGTGAAGGGGCTTAGGCCCGTTGTTTTGTGGGGGATGCGGTTGTAGGCAAATTCGGCGTGAGGTAGCATCTCCTCCCATTGGCGGGGCCTTTTGGTGATCAAGGCTCGTAATAAAGTTCCCAAAGTTCGATTTGTAACCTCCGTTTGACCGTCGGTTTGAGGATGACTCGAACTACTGAAATTGAGTTTAGTCCCCATTTTGTGCCACATAGTAAGCCAAAAATGACTAAGAAATTTAACATCCCGATCACTAACAATCGTTTTAGGAATACCGTGCAAACGAACCACTTCCTTGAAGTATAAATCGGCAATTTGAACCGCATCATAGGTAGTGTGACAAGGAATAAAGTGCGCCATCTTTGAGAATCGATCAACCACAACCATGATGGAATCTTTGTTTTTTTGAGTACGTGGTAAACCAAGAACGAAATCCATACTAACATCCTCCCACGGTGCTTGTGGGACCGGTAACGGCATGAGTAACCCTTGAGGAAGCTTGTGTGCCTTAGCATGATGAAAAGTACACCGTTGAATGAGGAACGTGACATCCCGTGCAAGGCGAGGCCAATAGAAATGTTCCTTCATCAAAGCGAGAGTCTTTTCGATCCCAAAATGGCCGGCGAGACCGCCTTCGTGATTTTCTTTAATGAGTAGTTCACGTATGCTATGTTTGGGAATGCACACTTGTAAACCTTTGAATAAGTACCCATCTTGAAGAAAGTATTCACCTTGCGGACGTCTTGCACATGATTGGAATATTTGACCGAAATCATCATCTCCTTCATAACAACCCTTGATAAAATCTAGCCCAACAACGTGTGAACGAAGCGAATTGATCAAGAGGTACCGGCGAGACAAGGCGTCGGCTCCCCTATTTAATTTGCCCGATTTATGCGTTATATTGAAGTTGAAGGCTTGGAGGAATTCCACCCATTTGGCATGTCTAGTTTGCAATTTTTGTTGACTTTGTAGATATTTTAAAGCCTCATGATCGGAGTGCAAAATGAATTCTTTGGAGATGAGGTAGTGTCGCCAATGGTCGAGGGCGCGAACCAATGCATAAAACTCCTTGTCGTAAGTCGAGTATTTGCGCTTTGCTTCGTTCAATTTCTCACTAAAATAGGCAAGAGGACGCCCCTTTTGTGAGAGAATGGCGCCAATTCCGACTCCGGACGCATCACATTCGACCTCAAATACGTCATCAAAGTTTGGAAGAGCAAGTACGGGGGCGGTGGTGAGGCGGTTTTTGATCTCTTCAAATGCGTTTTGGGCATCGTGGTTCCACTCGAATTGTTTTTGCTTTGTGATCTCCGTTAGTGGCGCCATGATGGCACTAAAGTTAGGAACAAACCGTCGGTAGAACGAGGCTAACCCATGAAAGCTCCGGACTTGCGTGATACTCGTGGGTGGCGGCCAATCCCGAATGGCTTTAACCTTCTTCTCATCCACTTTAATTCCTTGATCCGAAATGACAAATCCAAGGAATACGACAAATGCCGAAAAGAATTGACATTTTTCCAAATTTCCATACAATTTCTCCTTGGCAAGAACTTGAAAAACTTGTTGCAAGTGAGAGGCGTGTTCTTCGTCATTCTTGCTATACACCAAAATATCATCGAAATATACCACAACGAACCATCCTAAAAATGGCTTAAGAGTTTGATTCATAAGCCGCATGAACGTGCTTGGGGCGTTTGATAACCCAAACGGCATGACAAGCCATTCGTAGAGCCCTTCTTTTGTCTTGAACGCCGTTTTCCATTCATCGCCTTCGTGAATACGAATTTGATGATAACCGCTGCGAAGATCGATCTTGGAGAATACTTTCGACCCATACAAATCGTCAAGAAGATCGTTTAATCGGGGTATAGGAAACCGGTATTTGATTGTGATTTTGTTTATAGCACGGCTATCTACGCACATTCTCCATTCTCGGTTCTTCTTAGGCACTAATAATGTCGGAACCGCACACGGGCTTAAGGATTCTCGAATGAGCCCTTTCTCCATTAATTCTCCAACTTGTCTACGAATCTCGTCGGTTTCTTTTGGGTTGCTTCGATACGCCGGTTTGTTGGGTAAAACTGCTCCCGGAATGAGATCAATTTTGTGTTGAATGTCCCTTGGTGGAGGTAGCCCCGGTGGTATCTCTTTTGGAAAAACATCTTTGAAGGTTTCTAACAACGGAACCAAAAGTGGGTGATTACTTTCGGTCTCGGGAATATCTTCTTCTTCTTGTGCAAGGATGAGATCTTTTTGGTCTAGGAATTCATGGTGTTCGGCTGTGAGGAGGGTGGTGAAGGTGACAGTTGGTTTTTTTGGAAGGCTCGGGTTGGTTTCTTGACTTTTGGTTGGGGTGAGAGGGGTTAAGGTTATCTTTTTGTTGTTGGATGTGAAGGTATAGGTGTTTCGGTATCCGTCATGAATAACCCTTCGATCAAACAACCATGGTCGTCCAAGAAGGACGTGGCATGCATCCATGGGCACTACATCACACAATAGATCTTCCTTGAAAGATTGTCCAATGGAGAAGCAAACTCGGGCTTGTTGCGTGACTTTCAAACCTTTGTTCTGATTTAACCATGTAATATTGTATGGTCGAGGATGAGGGACGGTTTCTAGATTCAACTTCGACACGAGCGTTTGTGACGCCACATTAGTGCAACTCTCACCATTGATAATCAACGAACAAACCTTTTTGTTGATGGTGCACCTTGTAAAGAATATCGACTCTCTTTGGATTTCCATGGGTAATGTCGGCTATCAAGGACGCACGGAAAGCTGGCTCTGAGTCCAATCTGTTGTAAGATCGCCTAGTCCTTAGGGGTTCTTACAATCTAGCTTCTCGAATCGAATCGAAAAACAATGGATTTGGGGTATGGGAATGTCGAATGGAAGAGGGAAGAAAAGTTTCTGATTTTTTTGTATTTTTTTGGTGAATTTTCGAAAGTAATGAAATAGTGCAAATAACGGCTAAATCGAATCTCACTATGAAATCCACGTAGCAAGAAACGACGCTCTTAAGAACCGATACACGCTCGCCAAACGTATCAAGACAATAAGAACTTTTGCTAATATACTTCTAATCCAAGAAATATACAACAACGGGAATTGGTGAAACAAAGTTTCGGTTTTTCTTAATTTATCAAAAGCTGAAAATTACATATAAAAGTACCATACTTATAATGCTACAAACGAAGCTAAGGAACGAAAACTACCCGAGGAATAACCGCCCAACCGTGCACACAAACCGTGCGTCATGGGGTAGTTACCTCGTTGACTTGGCCGGTTATTTTAAAACAAAATAACCGCACAAAACCGACTCTAAAAATTCTGAAAATTAAAATTAAATAACTACTTACGACTCCTAAAAACGTAACTAAAATATTATTACAATTTAATTAAAAATAAGACTAATGAGCTTGAAATGAGGCGCCCCTTGTTCGACATTGAGGGCGAGATTAATGAACTCCTCCGTGGCTTGCTTGACTTCCTCGTGGACGTTGACTTGGACTTGATCGTTTTGTAACCCTTTGTCGTTAGTGACCAATACGCCAACAGAGTAAGCCTTGTATGAAGAGATATCGATTACGAAATCTTTGAGTATAGAATAGTTTAGAGAATGAGAGTATTAGTAGAAGGCGGGGACCAAACCCCCCTCGTTATTTAAGAATTGGATTAAGCTTTACTTGGAGTTAGAATGACTCCTTTATAGGTGAATTTCATAAATTATTTGAGTTGCTCAGTGGGTTTCGGCGTTCTGCTATCCCAGGGCATTCATTAATAGTCAAAAGCGGGAGTTATTCCCCTTTGATAAAGTACTAAATTTTGATTAGTTGGCGTGACTCAACTGGATTATATTCGGTTGATTTAGTAGTCCCCTAGGTGAGGTTCGACGGGACCACCGTAAGGGGGGTATGAGCATACTTTGTCAATTGGGCGCCGGGTGGCCGATAACGCCCCTTGACCGAGGTGTCACCATGCGGGCCTTGCAAACCCCAATATGGTTGCCTCTCCACTGGATTGGTACCCCAGTGGTAGTTTCCCGAAGGTAGGACCCGAGAGGGTCAGCTGGAGGGGGTACGAGCTCATACTTTACCATGGGCGCCGGGTGGCCGATAACGCCCATGGCCATGTCACTAAGCCATGAAGTGGAAAAAAAAAAGATCCATTGATAGAATGTTACTCATTAGTAGAAAGTTTATTCATTCATAGAAAGCGTACACATTGATAGGACGTTGATACCCTGATTATTCAATGATAGAGCGGTTTATGCTAGTGAGAAGTACGTCTAAGCTAATTTACCTCAAAGGAGTTACCAGTCCCAAAGATGGGCTATGACTACGCTTACTCTAAGATAGACAAGCTCTATAAAGTCATGTGTTAGATAGTCTGTTAGTGCCTTGGTGGAGTTGATGCTACGTGTGTTCTACAAGAGTTCATATCTTGAGAGGAGAAGTGTGAAGACCCACATTCTATCCAAGAAGCATAGGTGGACGACAAACGGTTACTATTTATACTTGTGTCCGATGAAATCATCTCATGTTATTGCATTGCATAATGTTATCTATTAGTTGGTCTTATTATATTTGATACTAGTTACTGACGTGTACGCATTTGTGTTTATGTTTGTTTGTTTGATGACTTTCTATGATTGTCCTGCTATGACACATTGGCCTCGGTTTGATGTTGAGCAGCAGGAGTATCATGGGCAGTCGTAGCAGGTATTGGAGCTTCTTTGCATTGCATTGCATTGGGGGAGAGTGACGAGGGCGAAGCATAACTTGAGTCTTACCGTTAATTTGATTCTGTAGTTCTTATTTAACGTTTGTAAGCTTTGGTTACATACGTTTTGTTATGAGGCCTTGTGTTCTCCTTTTGTACATTTGTATTTCCGCTGCGTAGTTTATAACTTGTACGGTTTAAATGAGTCAAATCTTTTTTTTTTGGGAAATTATCATTGGTGCCCCTGAGGTTTGGGCTTTTATCAATGGTGTATAAACTTTTTTTTTATTTCCAATGGCTCCCCTGAGGTTTAGTGGTAATTACAACCGTGACCTTTTTAACTTTTTTCCGTTAAAAATCCGTTAACTTTTTAACTTTTTTATGGGAAATTATCAATTGTACCCCTGAGGTATGGGTTATTATCAATGGTACCCCTAACTTTTTTCCATTAAAAATCCATAGTTAGGTTAATTTTCGAAAAGTTAGCGGAATTTTAACGGAAAATACTTAAAAAGGTCACGGTTGTAATTACCACTAAACCTCAGGGGTGCCATTGGAAAAAAGAAAAAAGTTTATACACCATTGATAAAAGCCCAAACCTCAGGGGCACCAATGATAATTTCCCTTTTTTTTTAAACGCAAGCGTTGACATAGGAACCACGATCCATGCTTAGCATGTTGATTTGAGAAGCCGGCGATGAATCATTCCGCCGTGATATAGTTTTGATAGACCGTCGATGCCTTTGCTTTATTAGATTCTAAATAACCAATGTTTTTCTACAAAGACGCATAATTTTAGAGTAGATGCTGCCGAAATTTCTATTCATCTTTTTAAATTTAACCTTTAATGTTTATCAAAGTTCTTTTTCCTTTTTCTTTTATGTAACACCCGAATTTCCTCCCGTCCGTTACGTTTTGGTTTCGTACAAGGGGTCGGAAATTCAGGGGTGTTACACTCGGTTAACTGTTATGTGTTGGTTACAAAACTCGGTTACAGTTCGGGTTCAGGTTTTCCATTTCCGGTTGTTAGCCGGTTCGGGTACAACATCGGTTTGGGTATTGTCGGTTCGATAAACTTGAAAACGGAGGATATTTTCGGGTCGATTTACTTTCGGTTTCGGTTCGGATTTTCGGGTCGGGTCACTTTTAAACATCTCTAATTTGACCCATCCCCAATTTTCCATCGAACCTCTTTTTTTAACAATCTTCGAGCCCCAAAAATGCTCTGCCAACCATAGCTCGGATTGTGGCCAACCCGTGCCCCCCCAAACATCACTAGAAGGAAAATAACGGGCTTTAAAGACCCTTGCAAGAAGCGAAGCTGGACGAGTGTGGCGGCGCCAAATTTGATTTGCCAACATCGCAAGATTAAAGATCTCAAAATCTCTAAATCCAAGACCCCCATAAACTTTAGGAAGACATAGATGAGATCAAACCTTCCAGTTTATTCCCTGCTTCCCCTTAGGAATGCCCCACCAAAAGCGCCGAATAATATTGCTCAAATCTGCACAAAGCCTAGCTGGAATTTTGAAACAGCTCATAGCATATGTAGGGATAGCTTGAGCGACTGTTTTAATCAAGACCTCTTTACCGGCCCGAGATAAAAGTTTCTCTTTCCACCCTTGGAGTTTCTTCCAAACACGTTCCCGAAAGGCCGCAAAAGAAATTTTTTCGATTTATCAAAAACCGTTGGAAGCCCAAGGTAATTCCCATGAATTTTGACCTCTACAAAACCAAGAATTCGACCAATTTGATGTCGAGAATCCCCCCCAACCGCCAGCTAAAAGAAATCTCTTATTTACCCACATTCACCTTTTGCCCGGAAAGATACTCATATTCACGAAGGATATTATGGATGGTAACAGCTTCTTGTATTGTAGCACAGGTGAAAATAATACTGTCGTCGGCGAAAAAAAGATGGGTAATGGTAGGGGCCTGATGCGCAATACTTTTTGCCCATTTGGGTTTTGATGATGACTTAACTTTTATAAACAAACAAATTATTTTAGAGATTATTTTATGGGTCATATATCCGATTGTCAAAGATCGTCGATGACACCTTAGAAGGTTGTTGAAGAACATTGCACATCTACGTCAAACACTTAAGTCACATGGACCAGTTTAAGAATTGCTAAAATTGAAGTCAGTCCAGATGGAGACAACAAGGTGTTCTCGACACAACAAGTCAAAGAAATAAGTCAACGAGAAATAAGGAAAATAATTTTTTTTTTATTTTCTTTTATTGACTTGTACGGATGAAAATCTGATCTGCATAAGGGTTTTAATTGACAATTAATAACCACCTACTTAAGAGAACTTAAAATTATTAGATCTTATTTTATCTCCACAAAATTAGGACTTCCTATTCTTGACCTAAAACATAACCGTATACTTGGAGTAACCTCCAAGTTTAATACCCACAACCCGACGTTTTGGAACATGGGATTATGGCTAAATCTAATTCTCATATGGGTATATAAAAAGGGTTTTAATAACCGGCACATTTTGGAGAAAAACACATACATATTGTCGAGTGCCTCCCATAAAGAATTACGTGAGATCAAAATCAAGAAGAGGAAAAATATAATTGTTCTTAATTGCCAATTAATTCATTTGATTTTTCCTTGTGCTTTTCTTTGTTTTTCATCCAATTTGAGAATCTTATTTGTAAAGGTTTTTATGAGTGTAAACTTAGACTTTGGGAAGTCTAAGGGGGAACTTAGAGAAGTTTATGTAAAAAAGAGAGAAAAAGAAACGAGAAGAAGAACCGAGAAGGAGAAATAGAGAATTAGGCCTAGAGAAGAAAAGGAGAAGAATTTTATGTAATAGAGTTGTAAATTACATAAAGTTTAATAAGAGAAGTTGAAATCCCAAGAGGTCGTGACTTTCTTTCTTACAAGGCCAAGAAAGTTTCCACGTTAAATCTTTGAGTTCTTTAAAGTTTCTTTTTATTGCTTTGAGTATTTTTGAAAGTAAAATTCCGCAAGAAACAGGGCAAAAATACTCCTAAGGGCGACACAACATTTCACACCCCTCTTGTTGCGTTCTTTATCTCTAAGTGTTTCTACAATTGGTATCAGAGCCTTGTTCCTCATTTGATCAGGAAACCCTGAGAGCCGTATCTTGGTGTATTAGAGATGTTTAAAATGAATGAACGCATGGAAGAAGGGTACTCTACTTAGAGACCACCAATGTCTGATGGAAAATTTTATACATACTGGAAGAATAACGAGACTGTTCCCAAACCGATAACTGAATACGAGAAGGAAGATTTTCAGAAAATGGAAATCAATGCTCTTGCTATCAAATTACTTCACTGTGGGCTTGGTCCAAATGAACACAATCGAATAATGGGCTGCAAAACAGCAAAACAGATTTGGGATCTGCTGGAGGTCACCCATGAAGGAACCAGTGAAGTAAAGCGTTCCAAGATTGACTTGCTCATGTCAAGATATGAAAAATTTGTTATGGAACCTAGAGAAAGCATTCAAGAAATGTTTACTAGATTCACTAACATTACAAATGAGCTTGTCTCTCTTGGAAGGCTAATTCCCTCAGATGAACAAGTTCGAAAAATCTTAAGGAGCCTACCTCAATATGATTGCTGGAGAGCTAAGGTCACTGCCATTCAAGAATCTAAAGATTTCACCAAATCTATCCTGGAAGAGTTAGCCGGTTCCCTGATGACTCATGAATCACATCTGGGAACAACGGGCAGTTCCAGGAACAAAGGCCTGGCTCTGACAGCGAATGATCAAGAAGAGTCAGAAAATGATGAGGAAGAGGCAGCAATGTTGGTACGGAAATTCAAGAAGTTCTTTAGGAACAACAAATATAATAGTCAAAGAAACAACAAAGAAAGAGGAACTCCAAACTCCAAAACCAACTTTGATTGACACAAATATGGAAGTACCGATCACTTCATCAAAGAATGCCCTCAATGGAAGAACGAGAAGGGTAAAGGGAAGGCAAGGGAAACAGGAAGACAACCAGTAAAAGGGAACTTCAACAAAGCTGATTTTCGCAAAGCCATAATAGCTGCATGGGGAGAATCCGAAAGCGAGGCTGAAACCTAAGCTCCCGTTAAAGAAGAAACAACCAATCTCTGTCTATTGGCTACACATGATGAGAAGTCCAAAGAAAAAAAAGGTATTGTCTTCTAATTCATTTCCTAATTACCTATTCAAATTGGATAAACATAAATTGATTAAAATGATTTTGGAGACACAAGAAAATATGGAAAAACGAACTGCCATCTGTCTCCAAACAGAAAAAGACCTAAAGACTAGTAAAGACCAAATATCCTACCTAAATTCTTTTAGGTCCGAGGTGTAAACTCGATTCTTTGATTTACTTGATAAAAACGTGATGTTAAAGGAAGCTATAGAAAAGGTTAAACAAGAGAACATCATGTTAAATATTGAATTAAATCAATATAAATTGTTAGGAATAGAATTAATGACCGAGTCCATTCAAGAAATCAAAAATGATTTTAATAAAATGAAGTTAGACCTAGAATCCGCCAAAAATGAAAATGCACAACTTAAGCTTGAATTAAATTAAAGAGGAAAATGGAAAATCAAAGAGGTTCCCAAATGGATTCTTGACGCTAAAACGAAAGGAAATGAAGGTTTAGGATATAACAAGTATAATAAAAAGAAAAAGGTCTATGTAAATCTCCCAAGTAGTAAGGTCTGTTCCTTTTGTGGCAAGACGGGGCACCAGAAACATCAATGTTTAAGAAAGGAACAACATAACAAAACGAACCAAATATATGTCGATAGAGTTTGTATTAAGAAATATGATTCATGTATAGTCGACATGGAACCCAAGGATGACTGGGTTCCACCCTCTAACAACTAAGTTCGTTTTGCAGGTTCTAGTGAGGGGGAACAGCTCATGGTATCTCGATAGCGGCTGTTCCAAGCACATGACAAGCGATATATCAAAGTTTCTCTCACTAGAAGCCTATGATGGAGGAACTGTGACCTAATTTGGCGACAACATGAAAGGAGAAATAATTGCAAAAGGAAAGATAGGATGGTCAAGTTCCCATGCTATAGACAATGTATTTTTAGTCGAGAATTTAAAACACAATCTTTTAAGTATCTCTCAATTTTGCGACAACGGTAACTCTGTAAACTTTACTTTCGAAAAGTGCGTCATTTCTAGGAACGACATAGGAGACATCATACTGGAAGGAATCAGAAAAGGGAACACCTACGTGGTGGACCTGTACACTGTTTCCAAAACCAGTCTAACGTGTCTGAGTGTTATGGATGATGACCCTTTTCTTTGGCATAAACGATTAGGTTATGCTAGTTTTTCATTGCTTAATACTTTACGATCTAAAGGCCTAGTAAGAGGATTGCCATCCCTTAAATTTCAAAAGGATGAGGTTTGTGATCCTTGTGCCAAAGGAAAACATGTAAGGTCATCCTTCAAACCTAGAAATGTCGTGACCACCTCAAGGCCACTTGAATTAATTCATATGGATCTTTGTGGACCAATGAGAATCCAAAGTCGCAGTGGTAAGCGATATGTATTTGTTATAGTTGATGATTACAGTAGATTTACATGGACATTATTCTTATCTAGCAAAGATGAGGCTTTTGATGAATTTGTTGCATTTGCCACTAAAATTCAAAAATCTAGTAACAATCAACTTGTCCACATAAGATCGGATCATGGTAAGGAATTTGAAAATTCAAGGTTTATGGACTATTGTAATGAGCATGGTTTAAGTCACAATTTTTCCACACACCTAGAACACCACAACAAAATGGTGTGGTAGAACGTAAAAATAGAACCTTAGAGGAAATGGCTAGAACCATGTTAATAGCTAGTGGTCTACCAAGAAATTTTTGGGCCGAAGCCATTAATACTGCATGCTATATATTAAATCGTGTATTAATTAGACCGATCACTTCCAAATCCCCCTACGAATTATTTAAAGGAATTAAAACTAATATTTCATATTTTCGAGTCTTTGAATGTTGATGTTTTGTGCATGTAAATGGAAAACGAAATATAGGTAAATTCGATGAAAGAAGTGATGAAGCAGTATTTCTTGGCTATTCATCTCACAGTAAAGCTTATAGAGTTTATAATAAGAAAACTATGTGTGTTGAGGAATCTGTTCACATTATCTTTGATGAAACTAATTTTATAACAAGTGAACAAGAAACAGGTGATTTTAAGATGTCTTGCTAACCTGGACGATGATGAAAACATACAAAAAGAGCAAGATCAAGAAGAACAACCGCAGGTTCAAAATGCTGAACCAAATTAAGAACAGGAACAACAGGCAGATCCGGAACAGCCTGTCGTTCCTAATCCAGATATCCTGTAACACCCCGTAAATTTTAATGTTATTTATTTATAATTTAAATCGTGAAAAAAATAAATAATTAAATAAAAATAAAAATAATAATAATAATTTTCATTATAGATTATTATTAAACATCGGAAATTTAATATTTGGGACCCATAAATATTTATAAACTAAACGGTTAACACGTCTAATTATACGGGAGTTTATTACTTATATAAAGTTGAGTAAATTAATAACAATCGTAACAGTTTTGTTCCTAAACTCGACTCAAACGAAGTCACTATGAATATTTCGGGTTAAAATTAATGGGCCTCGCGAGTAGAATAGCCCAAAGTATTGTGGGTTAGGGTTTTAATTTAAATAAAACCCATTTGATGAAAAGATAGCCGTCACCACTTCCTTCTCCATCTCTAATCAAATATACTCCTTTCTCCCTCATGGTACACTCAAACCCCACAACCACCACGACCTCCACCGCCGCTCTGAACGCCCACGACCACCACCACAGCGGGCTGCACTTCGCTCCCCTCCATAGACAGCCACCGCAGCCACTCGCCTTCTCCCTCCCCACGCACAGTCACGGGCAGCAGCCCTGTTCTCCACCCGCTGCTGTGCCCGCTGCTGCTGCTGGCCGGTTTCTTTGGGTCCCACGTCGGCTGGTTGAGTCGCACGCCACCACCATCACAAGAACCACAAACTCCTTCTTCCCCTCTTTGTGAGCCATCTAAACTTCACTTTAATGTTTGTCTTTTTTTTCTTTATAATTTCAAGTTGTTATATGAATGTTTATGAGATTATTGCATTGAATAGTTGTTTTATGCTCAAAATTAAATTGGGGAAAGAGTTAGGGATTTGAGCTTGAAATAAATGAGTTAGGTTTTATATTAAGATGAATCTAAAAGTAGTACTTTGGGTAAATTTAGGAATTTTAGCTTAAATTAAGTTATATCTTGATATAATTAAAAGTGAGTAGATATTAGAAAGTGTAATTTGAACTTGAATTAGTTAGGGTTGGATGAATTTAAAAGTAGTATGTACTACTTTTGTGATTTGGATGGTGTTTTATTGATTTAAATCTTGTGTAAGCCTTGTTTATGTGACATGGTTGATGAATGAAAGCTAGTTATTATTTATATGACTTTACTCATGGTGGTGTAACTAGTATTGTTGATACCCATTGTTGTAGAGTAAATGATAATAATAATTACTAAGAAAGATTAAGGTCGCGATTGTCATTAATTAGAGTATTGTCGTGGCTATAGTCCTTTGATGAGGTGGTTAGTTTTGGGCTTGGTTATTATATTGATATGTTCAATTGTGATGCTGAATTATACGACTTTGATCCAAGTTATACAAATCGTTATTAATTCGTCAAGCTACAAATTTAATTTACTCTTAATCGTTTTACTCTAAAATCCTTGGAAAAATAATAAATCACTACTACCATGAGTGATATGATTGTTATTGAGTGTAATGTCATGCATTACGTGTTCTTAAACTTTCCAATGAATAGTTTGACTCTAACGCATAAGCGTATAGTTGTTCCCTTTTCATTTAAACATATCTTGATATAAACTTGACTAGAATATAATGTAATAGTTTGATTGGAACTGATGACGTAGTTCATGTTTGAACATGGGTTGAATTTATTGCATAAGTGCGTTTAGAATGCGTATTAGCTTGAACCGAAACTTGTTTGACTAATTGTGTAGTTGTATGAAGTCAGTACTTCTTAAATGATGTGAAGTAGGCTTATTAGTCTTACTTTTAACGTGTATAGGTGCCCGGTTCGTAAGAGGGGCTTAAGAACCTCCTTCGAAGTGACTTTTGCGACTTATTATCTTGCAGTTGCAGGTAAGTACACGCAGTAGCTAATTTTTGTATCTTGAATATGTTCTCTCTGCGTAGCAATATTATATGAGCAATGTTGGATATGATCTGCTATTAAATATTATTAAGTTAGTGCTACAAGTGGGAATTAGTCGCAGACATAGTAGAGAATGAGTTATGATATCGCAAGATTAGAATGTTGGATTGTATGAGATTGAAATGGGAATAAGTCCCCTTATTTGAAGAGATATTAAGTTGGATATTTACTGTGACTCCACTGGATTGGTACCCCAGCTGGATTAGTTCCCGGAGGCATGGACCGTCTATATATGGTCGCTGTACGGGGGTATGATCATACTTTGCCATTGGGCGCCGGCATGGCCGTCACCGTCCTTGGCTGAGGTGTTACCATGTGGGTCTTGCAAACCCCAATATGGTGGCCTCTAGTCACATAAGAAGATATATGAAGCTTATGAAGAGATGGAATACGGTGAAGATATCGAGAAGTATATAGAATTGAGAAATAGATGGAGTAGGTGCTTACACATTGGAGTATCTTCCCCACCTTATTTTGTTGAATTTAATCGATGGTTACATTTACATAATTTATGGTTAGTTACTGACGGGGGGATCTAAGTGAGAACCTTGACGCGTACCATACTCTAACTATTTTCGACAACACATGTAGTTTTTGAATTGTATTTGCGTATATTTTTGCTTTGAGGCGTGTGCCCTCCTTTTGATGTAATTAGTTCCGCTGCAAAGTTTTATTTCGCTTTATATTTCGTTATAGTATCTTGAATGGCTTGTTTAGCTGGTTATGTTTTTGGAAAACCTAAGTGTTTACATGGGAACCACGATCCATGTTTAGCATGTCGACAGAGGTTTGGCGATGATCATTCCACCGTGATTTTATTACAAGGCTATTAATGCCTCTTCTCATGATGGTTTATTGTTTGTTTGATTCTTTTGGTGCGTTAAAATTCAAGGCAAATGCTGCCGAAATTTTCGTAGGATTTTGTTTGAAAGTTTTTCTGAAACCTCTTTCATCAAACTCGTTTATCTTTTTATTTTCTTTTATTTTGTTTTAAATGTAACACCCGAATTTCCTCCGTTCTCTGTCGGTTTTGGTTCCGTTCAGAGGGTTGGAAATTCAGGGATGTTACATATCCCTAGAGAAGTTCAAAATGAAAGAATTGAAGCTGAGCCAAATCAGAATCAAGTCAGTGAGCCTGCTTCCACATCTGTCTCCACAAGAGACTTTGTTCCAAAGCCGTGGAAACATCAAAAGTCACATCCACTAGACTTGATTATAAGCGAGATGGGAAAAGACATACATACAAGGTCCCAAATGAGAAACTTCTGTGCACACTGTGCATTTCTATCAACGTTGGAACCCAACAATCATGAAGAAGCTTTACAAGATTCAGATTGGGTAGTTGCAATGCAAGATGAATTAAATGAGTTTGAAAGAAATAAAGTGTGGCACTTGGAACCAAAACCCAAGAACAAAAAGATAATTGGGTTAAAATGGTTGTTTAGGAACAAGCTGGACGAGCACAATTGTCAGAAACAAAGCAAGGTTGGTGGTAAAAGGATACAATCATCAGGAAGGTATTGACTATACTGAAACTTTTGCTCCAGTAGCTAGATTAGAAGCTATTAGAATTCTTATTTCATTTGCGGCTTTTATGAATTTTAAATTATATCAAATGGATGTGAAATGTGCATTTTTAAATGGGTTTCTAGAAGAAGAAGTATTTGTGGAACAGCCGCCTGACTTTGAAAACCCAATTTCTCTAGATCACGTCTACAAGCTTGATAAAGCTCTTTATGGGCTAAAACAAGCTCCTAAGCAATGGTACGAGAGATTATCTAAATTTTTGATTGAAAACAAGTTCATAAGAGGTAAAATTGACAAGACCTTATTCTTTAAGAATAGAGGTTCAAATATTTTAGTTGTTCAAATATATGTTGATGACATTATTTTTGGAGCTACTAATGAATCGTTATGTAAAGAATTTGCTGACCTAATGAGTGCTGAATTTGAAATGAGTATGATGGGAGAATTAAATTTCTTCCTTCGTTTGCAAATTAAACAAACTGCTAACGGTATCTTTATTCATCAACAAAAGTATATAAAAGAACTTCTAAAGAAATATGGACTAGATAATGCTAAGACAAACCACACACCCATGGCCACTAACATTAGATTAGATGAAGACTCTAACGGTATTAATGTTGACCAAACGATGTATAGAGGCATGATAGGATCACTACTATATTTAACAGCTAGTAGACCCGATATATCCTTTAGTGTTGGTTTGTGTGCTAGAATTCAATCAAATCCTAAAGAATCACATCATACGACAGTGAAAAGAATTCTAAGATATTTAAAGGGAAGAGATGACTTGTCCCTATTTTATCCGAAAAGTGATGTCTATGACTTGAAAGGGTACAGTGATGCAGATTTTGCAGGTGATCTTGTGAATTGAAAAAGTACATCAGGAATAGTACAGTTTCTCGGCTTTTGTTTGGTATCTGGGAGTTCCAAGAAACAGAACACAGTAGCTTTATCTACTGCAGAAGCTGAATATGTAGCAGCAGCAGCCTGCTGTTCCCAAATGCTGTGGATAAAACAACAACTAAGAGATTTCGGTATTAAACTTGAATGTGTTCCTATTTATTGTGATAATACTAGTGCCATTTGCATTTCTAAAGATCCGGTGCATCATTCTAGAGTTAAACATATTCATCTTAGGCATCATTTTCTTAAGGATAAGAGCATAAAAATATTATTGTTAAACATGTCAATACTAGTGAACAAGTTGCAAATATCATGACTAAACCGCTTCCAAGGGAACAATTCGAAAAGATGAAGTTGGAGCTAGGTATGATCAAGCTCCACTAAAATTTAATGCTAGTATTCCTCCTCTAAACAACGAGAAAATTGGAAGGGTTAAATCAACCACAACAATCAAAATTCAACAATCAATCATTGCAAGATTTAGGTATGCATCTATTTAAGTATGTGACATAAATATTGTCTTGATTGCTTGCTTAACTGAATAGACCTAGTAGCATAATTTATCTTATATTATTGGGATATTCTACCTGGTAAGCACCAGGTATAACGAAATTCACAAACTAGCTATTCTTGTTTGCAATTCTACCAAATAGCACTCAACTTTTGCAAATTCATCTGCCGTAGCGTTATTAGCCTAAAAACGTTAGAAATACCGTTAAGTGGTGAATTTACATAATTGCCCTTGTTTGTATGAGTTATTCTTGATCACGTTTAAGTATCTCCATTGAAATGCTCAGCTTTATATTTACTTCTAATCTGACAGAATGCTCATCCTCAAGATTTTCTTAATTACAAATGTCAAAAGAAATTGAGCCAATTGAATGAAATAAGCTATACAAGTCAAACACTTCCGAGTTTGGGTATACACAGAGCTTCAGACAGCCTTATGTTTAACTGAAAGCTTGAATTCAAACACACCATAACTTAATGAAATAATTGAATACGCAAAAGTTAATACTCAGATTGGACTGCCGAACAGGTCAGAATTTTCCAAAAAAAAAAAAACCAAATATACCTTCATAAGATCCATAATACCAGCCATAGGAACCTTTTCCTTGTCTAGATTTGGCTTGAACAGGGGTGCACGAATCTCTTTGTTCAATTTTGGTACTTTGGATTGCTCTGGCACAATCTCTTTGTTCAATTTTGGTACAGCAAACTTATAATTTTTGAACTCTCCCACCATCAATGGCGCAAGTAAAGGAAAAGAAAACACCAACCAAGAAGAAGATCACTATTTAAGAAATAAAACAAGGGCAATTATGTAAATTCACCATTTAACGGTATTTCTAACGTTTTTAGGCTAATAACGCTACGGCAGATGAATTTGCAAAAGTTGAGTGCTATTTGGTAGAATTGCAAACAATAATAGCTAGTTTGTGAATTTCGTTATACCTGGTGCTTACCAGGTAGAATATCCCTATATTATTCTATTAGTCTCATATTATAAATTTATTTTTTTTATAAACAAAAATCACAAACATTTATTTCCACAAAATTCCAGCATTTTGTTTTTTTTTTTTCTTTCGATGAGCCAACTTAATTTAAGAAGTGGAAGACGGATCATCGGGGTGTTTCGAAAATCAGTCACTTAAACCGCTACATTCAACGAACTTATCCTTAAAGACTTAATAACTACTCGTTACACCTCCTAATACACATGCAAAACCGTCAAAATGAAGCAGTACAAACCTTTCATAAACCGTCCCTTCACACATTTAAAACCTCCACTCTCTCACGTCACATCCATCACTCATAAGTCCCTACAACTTGTACTACTCATTACCACTAAACAGGTTAACCTCTTCACATTTCATTTCTCTCTTTCTCAATCCCTAATATTCATCCTTCTACAACCATGAAAACTCCAAAATCTTCATCCAATAAGAACGTTAAAGGCAAATCGCCCAAATTCGTTCAACCTGAACCACTCCAAATCATCCATCCCTCATGTTCACACGACATTCCTCAATCGTCAACACCATCAACTAAACCCAAATCGACCAAACCCATGCATGCCGGTACTAAAAGAACGTTTTCTACCACCAAAGGAAGCTCGTCATCCAAGCCAGCAAAAAGGGCCAAGGTAGTGGATCCCGACAGTGCAGAAGAGGTTGCAAAAGAAATGTCTCTTGGTTTTGGTTTAGACAAGTATTGGTACGATTCTACTCCTTTCCCTTAACTACATGCAATTCTAAGTAATCAGGGCTGGGAGGAATTAATGGATAATTTTTCTTGCAATTCAGTCTATCCACACCTTATGCGAGAATTTATTCAGAACTTTTCGATTGATAATGGGGTATGTTCTAGTACTATTAAAGATATTAAAATTGAATTTAATAGTTTAATGCTGGGAGAATGGTTTGAGGTTCCTGTCGTTGGGTTCGAGACATACTACGTGGGCTCTAAAATTGTCTTTTCTGGGATTATTGAAAAAACCATTCTAAAATTTTTGGGAGTTAATGATAAAAAAACGATTCAGTCACAACTCCTTGTCTCCCCTCCACAAACTTTTATACAACATTGCCAGAAGATTTATCTTACCACGCAATTCCAAGCGTAGTGAGGTGAACCTTCGTGACGCCACTCTCATCTATTGTTTGGCTAACCACATCAAAATCAATTTTCCGTCTTTGATGATTTCTCATCTAGCTGACTATATTGAAAAGAACACAATGGTAAGTTATGGCGGGTTATTAACACACATTTTAAGAAGTTTGGGGTACCACTAGTGGAAAAAAAGCTATTGGCTGCTACTTATTGGCTGCGGTTTTTAGGCACACGCAGCCAATATGAGTAAAAAAAATGTGGTAAAAAAAAATTAACAAGGGCTGCGGTTTTGTCTACTGTCCGTAGCCCCAAACTGTAGCCAAAATAAAAATAGGTAAAGGGCTGCGGTTTTTATTAGTGTCCGCAGCCCAATAATAATAATAATAATAATAATAAAAACTCATGCGTGTGAATATAAGACTGAACAACGCCTTCTTCAATTCATTCAATTCCATTTTCACTCAAAACCCTAATTCCATTTTCATCCAAAACGGCGCCTTCAAGAAACAAAGTCTCCAACATTTTCATCCTAAAAACCCTAAGAATTTTCATCTTCTTCCTAAAACAAAGTCTTCAACATCATCCTAAAAAACCTTCATTTTCAGATCTTCAAGTCATAAAACCTAAAAATCCTTCATTTTTAGATTTGAAAGTGTTCGATATGGTTTTTGATTTGAAAATGTTCGAACCCATGGGCCATGGGTTGATGATGTTCAACATGGTTTCAGATCTTCAACATCTTCTAGTTGATGATGTTCGAAATTGTTTTTGATTTGAAAATGTTCGAACCCATGAAAAACCCTAAAGCAAAGAAAAACGGCGCAAGGTCTCTCTCTTCTTCCTCTGATTTTGAAAAACGCATGCACTCCAAGGTCTTCATCTGATTTTGAAGAACCCTAAACGCTCCTCGAATTTTGCCCAGAACTAAGTCTCGTTCGATTTTGTTTTGATTTTTTGATTTTGATTTTGTTTTTGTTTATTTTTTTTATTTTAGTTTTTTGTTGATTGTAATTTATTGTTCTGGGTTCTGGGTTCGATGTTCTGGGTTCTTTATTTTAGTTTTCTTTATTTTAGTTTTGATTTTGTTGATTTCGTTCGATGTTCTGGGTTCTTCAATTTTTGTAATTAGATTTGTAATATTAACTTAGAAATTTCTTGGTTAGTTTATTTATTTTTCTGGGTTCTTAGATCATTGTAATTAGATTTGTAATATTAACTTAGATTTATTTATTGGGTTCGTTTTTTGTAATAGAAATTTCTAGGTTCGTTTATTTATTTTTATGTTCTTCAATTTTCTTCAATTTCAAGTCTCAAATTAGATTTATGTTCTTCAATTTTCGTTTTTATGTATTCATGTCTGGATTTCCTAGTATAAAACGAAATTTAAAAAAAAATATTTTTTTTTGAAAATGGGGTAAGTAATGCTCGCAGCCAATAACTTTATCTTATTTGCTGCTACTCCAAGGGCTGCGAGACAAAACCGCAGCCCATACCCATAAAAAGCCCGCAGCTAATAAGCTTTTTTCCACTAGTTACCACTTGATGGATTGGAATTCCCAATGAGCGCGAATAATAAAATCGGTGAGAGGTGTCTTACTAACTTACACCTTCAATTAAATGAGAAGGGAATTCTAGAAAATGCCATAGAGGAGGTAGAGGAAGTGATTTCTGATGATGAGCAAGAAGGAGAAGATAAAAAATAAGAAGAAAAAGTTGAGGGAGAAAAAGAAGTAAAAGAAAAGGAGAAGGAAGAAATAAAGAAAGGGAGTCAGGAAGCTGTTCCCTCTGCCAATCCTGATAAGGTAGAGGTAAATGAGGAAGAGGTGCAAGCACAAACTTAGTGGGAAGTTTCAAAGGAAGAGGGCAAAGGTGAACTTGAGGAAGAAGCTTCCAGTGAGAGTTCAAAAGAGGAAAAAGTTGCAAAGCCACATCATGAGGAGCCTAGGAAAAGTCGTAGGTTGGCCTCAAAACGTCTTGCGAGTTTGGATGACAATGCTTCCTCTAAGCCTTCAAATGAGCCTATCGATATTCCTGCGTCACCTAAACCAATATCATCACCACCTTCACTCATTCACACAACACCACCTCACTTCGCCTCACCAAAGTCATCACCACACACTGGTTTTGATGCTAATACCTCTACTCCTCCTACTGTCCTAGATCTTATACTCTCCAAAGTCATTGACCTGCAGTCTCAACTCTGTGATTTTCAAAGTGAAGTTCGTGTCTCACTCACATCCATTACTGATCAGCTGTCCCAGATAGAGTTCCGTCTTGGTGCCAAGCTTGACGCAGTTGAAGTGCAGACATAATTCATTGATGAAAAGACTGCCTAATGATCCCTCTTTCCGCTTGTTCAATTTATGTAATATTTAACTTTTGTTGGCTGCATCCACTACTTCACTAAACAATCTTTATTTTGTCTTTCTTTTTAATGTACCAGCTGGGGTACAGAACAATTTGACTTATGTTTTCTATGCTACTATCTAACTATGCTACTATCCTTTATTCCCTATTTCATATGGTCTATGATGTTTATTTCTTGCATTTCTTGATTTATGTTTTGGCATTTGCTCATTTAGTGTGCTGCTTACTTTCTTAATTTGTCTAATGCTTGCCTTAGAGCTGTGGTTTGATAAAAACCTCTACTTTTTGATTGATGTCAAAAGGGGGAAGAAAGGCAACAAACTTAAGATGATTCTTGTGAATGCTTATGCTTAACTTAGTCTTTGTTTGTTCTAGTTAAAATGTTAATGTTTTTATATGGTTTCTGTTTTATATGTTAAAGGATCATGTTACTGTTTTGTTATGCTTAGTTTATGATCATATTTTGGTTTAGTAGATAAGTTACTGTTTCTACTCATATGGCTATTTTGATTCGCTGATTTTATCACTTATGTTTTATTTGGATTCATACAAAAGTTGCTTAAATTATTGTGTTTAATAATTTTTAATAATTTTAATTTATTATTTTTTTATATACTTAATTTTGAAAACTTGAGACATGTCTAATCACATGATTTACGATAAAGTTTCAAAAATTAATTTAGTGTAATATGTTTGATTGAGTGTTTAGTAAATTATTTGTAATGATTTAATTTACTAAATGTGTTTGGACTTGTGTTAATCTCTAGCATGTTCAAGTTATGTGTTTTACTCTATGTTTTACTTAAGTTTGTTTATAAAGTTTGCCATCATCAAAAAGGGGGAATTTGTTAGTCCATTTGGCTTTTGATGATGACTTAACTTTTATAAACAAACAAATTATTTTAGAGATTATTTTATTGGTCATATATCTGATTGTCAAAGATCGTCGATGGCACCTGAGAAGGTTGTGGAAGAACATTGCACGTCTACGTCAAACACTTAAGTCACATGGACCAGTTCCAGAATTGTTAAAATTGAAGTCAGTCCAGATGGAGACACTAGTGGAAAAAACCACATTGGCTTTGGCTTATTGGCTGCGGGTATAAGATATACGCAGCTAATAATCTTAATTTAAAATAAAAACATATATTAGTTGCGGACAAGGCATAAACCACAACCAATACCCATAATTTTAAAAAAAAATTCAATGGCTGTGGTAGTTTATCCCTTGTCCGCAGCCAAAAGCTCATTATATGTGAAGCCCAGCCCAGCCGTTTCTCTTGCTTATTCCCTCTCAAAACCCTATTATAATAAGCGCCATTTCTCTTAGCATATTCTTCTCAAAACCCATTTTCCTTCATCTCAAAACAGATCTCACATAAACCCTATTGAGCGTCGTTCCTTCATCTTCCTCTCAAAACCCATCTTCCTCTTCCAGTTGAGATCTCAATTAAAAACCCTAAGAATTTTCGAAAAACGCCTTATCCTTTATGAAATCCATTATACCCATCTTCCTCTCCAAACAGATCTCTCTTCGAAATCCATCATCTTCTTCTTGAAACGCCTCATCTTCTTCCTAAAACGCCTCATCTTTCATTTTCGAAAAATCACTCTTCATCTTTCATGTTTTTTTGAAGATTTTGAAGATTTTGAAGATTTTGAAGATCTAGGTTCTTTTGTTTTCGAAAAACGCCTCATCCTTGATGATTTTGAAGAAAACTTGAAGATCTAGGTTTTGTTTCTTTTTTGTAAATTTGATGTACATTTCGTGTTTTTTTGTAAGTTCTTCGTTTTTTTTGAAGACTGTAATTTATGGGTTGTTCGTTTTATTTATAATTTTTGTATAATTTGTTTTTTTAGGGTTCTTTCGTTTTTTTTAAGATTGTAATTTATGGTTCGTTTATAATTTTTGTATAATTCGTTTTTTTCGGGTTCTTTTTTGTAATTTATGGGTTCTGTAATTTAGGGTTCATTCGTTTTTTTTTTGTTGAAGTTTCTTGGTCTTCTTTCGTTTTTGTTGAATCTAATTTCTGGGTATTGAAGTTGCGTTTTTTGTTGAAATTTATGGGTTCTGTAATTTCATTTTTGTTAAAATGAAAAAAAAACAAAAAAAGCCATCAAAGGCTGCGGACATAACCGCAGCCTTTGATGGCTTTTTTTGGTCTAAAAATGGGGTATTGGCTGCGGTTGTAATGTCCACAGCCAATAACAAAACCTCATTTGCTGCTACTCCAAGGCTGCGAGACAAAACCGCAGCCAATACCCCTAAAAAAACCGCAGCAATTGGTTTTTTTCCACTAGTGAGACAACACGGTGTTCACAACACAACAAGTCAGAGAAATAAGTCAACGAGAAATAAGGGAAATAAATTTTAATTTTAATTTTTCTTTTATTGACTTGTACGGATGAAAATCTGATCTGCATAAGGGTTTTAATTGGCAATTAATAACCACCTACTTAAGAGAACTTAAAGATCCTATTTTATCTCCGCAAAATTAGGACTTCCTATTCTTGACCTAAAACACAACCGAATACTTGGAGGAGAAGGAAAATGAAGAAGTTGTCTCCCCTGTCAAAGAACCATCACCACCTCCACAACCTGTTGAAGTGACATCAATCACCCTTTCACCTGGGAAACCCAAGGCTTCAAAGAAGAGAAAGACCCGATCCAGGAAGTGAACTTGTTTTATGTTGGTTAATAAACATTTTTTTTATGGTAAAAAATTAGTTTTTGTTTTTTGTTAAACAATCCCAAACATTTCATTCCTTGTTTACTTTTTGATGAAAGTCAATAAGGGGGATAAATTGTAATAATTTAGTTTTTTATTTTGTTTGCATGTCGTAGCTTATTTGTTTATATTTCTTTACATGCTTTAATTGTTAATTGATTGTTTCATGTTGCTTAGTTGCATAATTCATGTTCATAGTCATGTTGCATATTCATGTTCATGATTGTTTCATTTTCATTCATATTCATATCATTTTCATTCATATTCATGTCCTAAAAATCCGGTTCATACTGATGGTTAATTTGATTAATTTTGATTACATGTTGCCTATGATTTGTATATTTGTTGATAATCATGATTTATTTTTGATAATATGATTATGTGATTTTAATATAATATTTCTATAAAATATGATATGTTACAATGATGATAATTGTGGTTGTGCATGTATAATGATTGGATATTTGTTTATTTGTGTTTTGGATAATAGTTAATGATCTTATCTATGCATGCAACTTGACTGGTTTATACTATTCTGATTTGAAACAATTTTCAAAGTCTTGAAAAGTTTCTGTTTTATAATAACTTGATATGTTTTATAAAAGTAGTTGTGAAACCTCGTGCTACGCACGTGGTTCCCCAAATTAAACTACTGAGTTTGGCGGTAGTAGTCTGGATAAATTTAGGCTTATGGATTATCTCTGTTAAAAATAAGGTAAAATTGAGTTGTTAGGTATTGTATTTTATAAGCTTATTTTATTTTTTAAAAGTCGATTAGTATTGTTAAAAGATTGTGGTAACGAGACTTATAACCCGAAAAATTTGATTGATGAGATTATGTTCTTCTTATAAGTTGAGGACTACAAATGAGTTATAAGCTATGTAAATTGTAAAATTTGGTAAGAGAAGATTGCATTGTATGTTTCAGTAATTTCTTCTAAGCAAGACTGTTTTAGCATCCAGATTTGAAAACAAAAAAGTTTAAAAAATCATGTCGATATAAATGCTATGACGTATAAAATACGAAACTATTTCAAGAGTCTAAACTACTACTATAGGCTGGAGCGACAAAGTGTATTGATAACAATATTAATCAAAGGTTTGAAATATCTGGGAACCTTAATCTGCTAAGATATGAGCAAGGAACTCTCACTCTTTTTTATCAAGTTGAGCTTTCTTCTCACTGTTGACTATTATAGACTATAGCTATGGCTTGAAAAGAATATGTTCTTATAAGCAAATCAGTTTTATTATCCAGATTTACACACAAGAGTCTGAATTATAATTATAGGTTGGAGCAACAAAGTGTATTGATAACAACAGTAATCAAAGGTTTGTAGGTGAAAAGACAGTCAAAGGAAGTGATGTGTACCCAATCTGGTAAGATATGAGGAAGGAACTGATGCACTTCTTTATAAAGTTGAGCTCTCCTCTTACTCTTGACCATTGTAGACTCTATTTGTATGTTAAATGCCTTTTCAACTATTGGAGCTAACCAGTTCACTTTCAAGCCTGCACGTTGAAGGTTAGACAAAGTTGAGCTAATGCCATCAACTACGGAATCAGTTATACTCCTTTTTGTAGTGTTTGGAGTAATGATGAGCTTTGCTAATGACTTCAAAACACAAGGTATATTCGCACAGTTTCTTTTCCCATCAGGCTTTTTATGTCAACAAAACACAGTCCTCTAATATACACAAGAACACAACCCAAATTTCACCCAAAAAAAAAAACCTTTACAAGCGTAAAAGTGCTGAACTTACATCATCAGCACAATCTACTTGTTTCAACCCTAATAAGATTTGTTTAGGAGATTCAATAAAAAAACAAAAACATTTTAGAGACTAAGCTATGAACATAGGCCTTTTGCTTTTGCGCTTTAGAGCTTTTCCATAAGCTTATAAGTAGAACTTATGGCTTCGTTTATAGTAGTTCTACGCCCTTCTTTGTAGTTCCATAGCTCGGGCACGACATATTTTTGGGTTAGATTGTTTTCGTTGAGTTCGAGGAGAAAACGAAAATCAAATTTGAAGCTTAACCATCAGTTCCGTGTAAAAATAGATTAAACAGACCAAATAAAGCTAAACAGAACTAAGAAAACGAAGAAGATAAGGAAGTTGAAAATGGGATGGAACAAAAGTAAGTACATGATTTAAAGTAGTAGTGGATGGTACATCAACTGCAGAAAAAAAAAATTTAAAAGAGAATATTTAAGAATTTTTTATATAATGTTTTAGAATCAAGCCAGGTATCTGGGCTCAAACTCTTCAAACTTGTTCCAACACAAGGAAACCACGTACAGATCGGACAGCTCCAAAACACACATTTCATCATAGAAAACCAGGTGAGTTTTATCAGAATAGGAGTGGGCTAGCTAATAATTGAGATGGGTCTTTTGGAGGTAGGTCCAAGGGTTGGGATTCTTGACTTGTATACAATGTTATCAAAATCGCGATTCAAATCGTAGAATCGTACGATTTTACGATTCAAATACAAGTTGTATATGCTTACGCAGTATTTCTCTGCTGAATTTCTTAGAATTAACTTCTGAATCAACTAACATTTAGCAAAGTTTGTAACATCTCCATTTGATGCAGAAGTTACAAACTTTCTTAAATGTCAGTTGATCTAGAAGTTAATTCTAGGAAATTCAGTAGAGAAATACTGCCTATATAAGTCCAGAATGCCAATCCCAAGACTTTCTTACAAAAGACTCATCTCAATTATGAGCTGGCTCATTGCTTATCTAAAGGTAAGGATGATTATTTAAAAAAAGGTATTTGACCAAATCATCCCCTTAAATTCATATTTTTTCACTAGTGGAAAAATCTCTATTTGCTGCTGTTTTTTTTGGGGTATTGGCTGCGGTTTTGTCTAGCAGCCCTTGGAGTAGCAGCAAATGATAAAAAGTTATTGGTTGCGGTTCTAAATGACCGCAGCCTATAGGTGTTTTTAAAAATCAAGAATTCTCAACTGCTGCGGTTCTTAATTGACCGCAGCCTATACTAAATTTGGATTTTATTTTATTATTTTTTGCTTTTCGTTTAATAGAATTCTCAATTGCTTCTGATTTTCATCTGCTGATTTTTTTGCTTTTCGTTTAATAGAATCCAAGAACATCAAATTTTTTATATCGAAAAAAATGAAGAACATCATCAATAATTAAACGAAATTATCAAAAAAAAAAACAATAATCAAACGAAATTATCAAACAAATTTAAAGAAGAACATAAAGAACAAATCTTCAAACTATAGATTTGGTGTCATTGAAGATGTTCATTGAAATTAAACTAATGTACAAAAAAATGAAGAACAAATCTTATAGATCTAAAACAGAACATCAAAAAATGAAGAACAAAGAATCTTCCAGACGAAATTAAACTAATGTACAAAAAAATGAAGAACAAATCTTAGAGATCTAAAACTGAAGAACAAAGAACATAACAGAAAAAAACGAAGAACGTTAGAGATCTTAGGAATCTTCCAGACGAAAATCTTAGGCTTCAGATGAAAATCTTCCACTTCAAACGAAATCTTAGGAACATTAAACGAAGAATCTTCCACTGGTAGGCTTCATCTTCAAAAAAACGAAACAGCAGCGCCACCAATTATAACAAACAAAACAGAAATGAGTAAATGTGTTCATACTTCATCTGTAGATTTTAAGAAGAAGGAGGCAATGAATTAGGGAATTAGGTTAAAGGGAATTAGGGAAGATGAAGGGGAGTGGAATAGAAATGAGTAAATGTGTTCATACAATATGAAGGTATGCGGCGCCCTTTAGGTTCAAGGGAATTAGGGTTCAAAAGAGGAAATGAATTAGGGTTGAAAGAAAAATAAGAGGTGCGGCGCCTTTAAAATTTTTCTAATGGGCTTTTATCCACATGGCGTGTGGATTTTTTGCTGAGGTCCAAAGGCAAACCGCAGCCAATACGTGTGTTTATTTTTTTTTTACTTATTTGCTGTGGTTTTATAGAAACCGCAGCCTTTAATCTATTTTTTTTTTGCCCTTTATTCCTTCCACTAAAGGCTGCGTTTTTTAGGATCCGCAGCTAATGTATAGCAGCCAATAGCTTTTTTTCCACTAGTGTTTTTTCTTTGCTACATCTAAAAACAGAGATCATGTTTCATGTTGAAGGAAAATGAATATGAATAGATATAAAGAAAACATAGGTGAAGAGATGAGGTAAAAGACTGAGGAGTAGGTATATTTATAGCGTTTTTCTGGTTGTACAACCAAAAGTCAAACAATACTGGGAGAATAAAAGGGCTTGCATCATTAATTTTTTAGGAGAATTGTTGAACTGCCTCCATTTGGATTTTTTATGAAAACGATTCATATTTTTGGATGAGATTTGCAAATTACCATAGTAATGTTTACAGACGAGTGTTTTCCTACATCTGTCAAATCTATCAAGTTCCTTTTTTTAAATCTCTTTATAAAATATTTGTTTTCATTTTTCCAAAGGATTCCTTGGAAAAACATAGATGTATTTATGATGTGCTCGATTTAGAGCACATTTATCTCCTCATTTTAGTGTCGTATCTCGCGTTTTATATTGGCTTTTTGCGTACTTTACGCATGATTCACCTTGATCTTGTCTCCATAGTGCTTAAAGGTGTTTTTAGGTGTTTTCGGGAGATTTTGAGGTGTTTTCGTTGCGTACGAGATTTCAACGCTTGAATCGAAGATGAGACACGTATTTCGAGGCACTTCCGAACATTTCAAGTCATTCCCGAGCACCTCGCAAAGTCCCACGATCTTCCGGCACCTCAAGAATGTGTTTCAATGAAGATGCAACCCTTTTGGACCTACATTCGGCCGAATATGGCCTCAGTTCTGGCGAATAAGTGTAGGAAGCTATGGAAGTGATAAGTGCAATTATTTACACTTATCCGTGTTCATTTTATGCTCCTTATATGTAGTTTTAGTGGATTTTAGGTATATTTGTAGTGTTTGTGTATATTTTGTCTCATGAGATCGATTCCATGTTTTATGTGATTTTTGAGGCAAAATCGGAGTTTTTAGGTAGATATCGGAGTTATAAGAGGGTGAAGGCTTGGAGAAATAGTCTAAGACCCCTTGTCACGTGAAGAGACCGAGCCACAAGCTAGTCCCGATGAGGAGAAGGCAAAGAAAATGGTGTGAAAGACAAGCAACGAACCAAATACTGAGATGCAACGCTCGTCGCACAATTAAGCAGTAATTAATGGCATGCCGTAGCAAAGCGACGAGTCGCCGCTCCCTAAGCGCCGCTCGTCGCTAATTCGTGCAATTAATTATGCCTTTGCCGTAGCGGAGCGACGAGTCGTCGCCCTATAAGCAACGCTTGTCGCCTAGTCGAAGCAACACAGCGATGATTTCTCCAGCAGATGAGCGACGATCGTCGCCCTATAAGCGCCGCTCGTCGCCTATTTCAATCCGGGCATTATTCTGACGGTTTTCTTCCTAATTTTTGGAACCACTATAAATAGTGGCGGTTATCTTTTGTAATTTTTATCAGATTTTAGTTTCTAGTTTTAATTTCCTATAAGTTTTTCTTTGAGTTTTTCTTAGTTTCTTTTTCAATTAACCTTTGAAGAACCATTGTAGCATTCGAATTCGGCACTTCAGTTTATGTTATTTTCTCATTCAGTAAGTTTTGTTGTTTCGTTCTTTCTTTCTACATCATTATCTATTGTTTGTTATATGTTTTGTATGATCATGAGTAGTGAGTAGTTTCCTTATCTAGGGTTAGGGTGAAATCCCTAATTCGAAGCATGGATTGATATTTTATTGATTGATTGTGTGTGATTTGAGTCGATGATTGAACCTACGCTTAATGAGTCTTGATTTAAACTACTTTGTTAGCCTTTTCAATACAACGGAAGTTTGAGAATTGGTTTAACTTAGGATTGAGATATATTTGAGTTAAATTCCTTCTAGTATTAGCCAATAGAACGGAAGTTTGAGGATTAATACTAGTTGGTCTTAAATCGATATTAGTCAATAGAGCGGAAGCTTGAGACTAATTAGATCACGTTCTCTCATATTTATGGCTCAATTTCATACAATCATGAAAGTGATTGAATTCCATGTTAGAATTGGGTGATACCCGACGCCCTAGTGTCTTTCATATCATTGTTATACCTCATCTTTATTATTGTCTTAGCTTATTGAAACTTAGGATTAGAATATCATCTTATATTTTTGCTTAACCCTTGTCTTAGCTAGTCATAAACATACAATTCGGAATTATTTAGCCTCCTTGTGTTCGACCCGCACTACGCGTACACCGTGCGCTTGCGGTTAAATTAAAATTTGCCCATCAGGAAGCAGCTCACAGTAGTCAATTCGGGCGAATCAAGCTTCCAATTCGGGCGAAGCTTTACCATTCGAGCGAATGGTGTTTAACATTCGAGCGAATGCTTCCAATGTTCACCATTTGGCTTCGAAACTCTCTGGAAACCCCGAATATGCTAGATTCAGGCGAATGACTATGGATTCGGTCGAATGGGGCCCTGGATTCAACCGAATGGGACTAAAAATCAGCGCTGTTTTATTTTCCTAAGCCCAATCCACGTAGGATCTTTTAGGGTTTTTACCCCCATCTTTTGTATCCTATATAAAGGCATTTTTCTGAATTTAATGGGCATGAATTGAGAGGGAGTAACCCTCCCACTCTTGTTCATCACTCTTTAATGCTTTTCTTCTCTATTTTTGCCCTAGATTAGTTTTAAGCTTTCTTTTATGCTTTCTCCTTCATTCTAGCTTCTTCTTTTATGTAAGTTTATTTTTCCTTTGCTTATTTAATATCATTTATTGTTTCCATTTAATGCTTACTCTTATTGCTTTCTTTATTGCTTTCATTTAATTTGTTTATCTTTCATTCATTTCATTTAATGCTTTCTTCTTTCATGTTTCATTTATTGGTTTGAATCTTGTTCCTTTGCTTTCATCCATTGCTCTTAATGCTTTCTAGTGTAGTTAGTAGTTAGAGTTATTGTTCTATCTTTCATTATTGTTGATTTCCTTCTTGCCCTAATGCTTTCAATCATGTTTTCTTACTTGTTCTTAGTTGTAGTTAGTTTAAACATGCTAGAGTAGATTTCTTAGGGGTTTTGGTTTGGTGAAACCCTAGGTTTGGTGAATGTTTCTCATATGCTAGATTAGGGTTGAGGTTGTTGTGGTTTGTTTGATTGATATTCGATGCATATCTTGTCCCGCCACTCCCTTGTGAAACATAGGGCGATTAAGGGTCGTTCGCATTGACTATAAGTCATCAATTTCCCCATGTCATCTAGAGTGTCTTGATTGAGCTACACTCGATCTCCCTTGACTTAGCTTTGTATGAGAACATAGTATCCACCTAGGGTGAATCCTCACCAACCCCGTTTGTTTCTTATTGATATTCTCAATCTTGTTTATTGCTTTTCTTAGTTTAGTTTAAAACACCCACCTACATACACACTCTTTCCCTCTACACCTAGCACTTATTCTTTCTTACCCTTGTTCCTTGTGGGTCGATCCCCAACTTACCTTTATACACGTTATAGTTGTAATTAGGGTGTTTATAAATGTGTTTGCATAGCTTAGGTTCTTAGTGTTTACGACGCGCTAAAAAATCGGTTATCAAAATGGCGCCGTTGCCGGGGACAAGGCGTTTGTTTAGATTTTAGTTTTTGTGTGTTTTGTGAATAGTTTTTGTTTTTGTTATTTTTGTTTTTCTCTTCATGGATTGCAACATTTATCAACTCGAGCATGAATCTTTTTGGAGTTTCTTTCTTAGATATGAGATGTTCTTCCTCCGCATGTGTAATGTTGAAAGGTGGCAAATTTGTCACCATCTTTACGGAGGACTGAATAGGGAGACTAGGGAACTCCTAGATGAGTATCACGATGACATGTTCCTTGACCAAACCCCTAAGGTTTGTTTGGACTTCTTAAAAGGTATGGCCAAGCATTTCTATAGGAAAGAGTACCCTTATCTCCCTCTCCTTGAGATTCCACCAGCCTACCCTTCTAGTGACCCTTGGGTTGAAGAGGAGACCAAATTGGAGAGAACATGGAGCGTTAATACCTTTAGAAGGATTTTTGAGGCTAGACTAGAGGCCCATTACCATGAGCTAGACTCCCCTCACCCTATCATTAGCTCCCCTCCTCCTCTAGATGATCAATGTTCTTGTGTTGATGCACCACTCGCCGATGAGGTTCATGATGAGGTCTCTCGCGCACCTCAATATGACACACCCCTCACATATGTGCATGATCATCTAGCGAGTGGAACCGATGACCTAGAGGTAGACTTGCCCGTTATTGAGGAGTCTCAAGTGCATTCCCTTGTTGTGCCTTCTGTTGAGTCTCACCTTACACCTCTTTGTCATCATGAGAAGCTCTCGGTCGTTCATATTCATGCTTTCTTTGATGCTTGTGTTGCTATGCCTCTTGCTTCCCTCCCCACTCCCTCTGTTCATTCTTCTCCCGACTTTTCATCATGTTATGGAAAGTCGGTTTTTGTTGTGTTTCTTCTTTCCCCCTTTCTTCTCTCCCTTTTTCGCTCCCCAACCTCAGCTGTTGTGGGAAGTGAATTTGATAAACTCCTCCGGAGTTTGATTCGCTACCCAGTAGTAAGTTAGGTCTAGCTAAAGACCTAAAAGAAGCGCTTGTTGGGAGGCAACCCAACTGTAGATATTTTTTTTGTTTCATTTTTGTTTTTCATTCATTGCATTGCATTTTTGCTAGTCATTGCTCACGTTTGGTTTGTAGTGTTGTTTGTTAGTATTTGCAGACTTAAACGACCTTTAGAATTGACCCTCCACAAGTTTGCTTGTGTTTTTAATTGATGATTTTGAGAGGGTCAATGCTAACGGTCCCACAAGGGTGAGTAAGAGAAAGAAGGCTCAAAAGAGCGTCTGAGCCAAACGTGAAGACTATAACTTCACCCTAGCTTGGGGGAGGCGATTGCTCTAGCTTCGCGCTTCATGCCTCCACTTCTTTCAAGGAGCAGAGAGTTATTAGACCACTTCATGGTGGTGATGGTAATGCTAGGAGTGAATGCCCTCCTGGCCTAGGTATGACCTTCTTCTCTCTTTTTGGCTAGCATATGTTTGTGTTGGGCGTTGCGACAATCTTGTGGACTATGGTTTTTAATGTTTCATCTTTCTTCTCTTCTTCTTTGCGAGAGGCTAGTAAAGCTTTAGCTTGGGGGTGGGATGGTCAACTCCATTGTCGCTCCACCCATTTGTTTGTACATTTAGTATCATGTAGTACTAGTTTAGTTCATTGCATGCATCATTTTTGTTTATATTTCGCATATTTATCTTGCATTCATGCATAGTGTATATATTCCATGTTCATATTTAGTTTTCAATAAGATGGTTGAGTTGTGAAACTGGCATGCTTGCATCTGGTGTGTACTTCTGTAGTCTAACCATATGCAAACTCGTATTTTGTTAACCCTGTGCATGTTTTGGGACCTAGAGTCTGTCCTATTTTCCACATAGCTTGGGGGAACTGGGGTTTGCTTGGTTGGTGGCTTGGATGACTACCTTTAGAGGCGCATTTCGACTAGCATGTGAGTATTGAGCCTTCTTGGACTCCTTGCGAGTTCCATCATTTTGTGTGCTAGTTAGGGGATTTAAGTATGGTGTCGGTTCTTCTCCAGTATAGTCAGCTTTTCTTGAGACCATGGATGATAACACGTTCGCTAGAATTTAACTACATAGCCAAATAGCCTACCTTGAACGCAATTGACTTTAGCATAAGCCAAGTTTTTGCCTTTTCCTTTTCTTTCGTAACCGCATTATTTAGCCTCCACATGAGCCAAAATGTTCCCTCTTCTTACCTAGAGGATAGTTTAGTGATGGTGGGGTTTGTTGTGTGTTATAGTGATTTGTGGGTTATTGGTTATGTTGTTGTTTGTTGGTTTTCATGACTCTACTCATTTCATTTCCAGCTCATATTATTTCTCTCTTATTTCCTCCCATGCTTTCATTGTTATTATTCATACATATTTTATGATTTGAGGAGACCTCTCTCTTGGTTTCATTGAGTTCTTATACACATACACATTCATGTGAGTGAGGAGGTCATTATATTATTGGGAGATGAGCTTGGAAACACTTGTGTTCATGAGATTTTACATATTTTGATAGTGTTTGATGTTGGAGATCATTGTGCTTACATGTTATTGGGTTATTGTTGGTTGTTGGATATAGTTTTCATAGGTTTATTATGAGACGTTTGTGGGTGTTTTGTTTAGGGTCACTTGCTATCCTCTACTTAGCTCCACATTCCCAAATGTATCCCACCTTAACCCTAAGCCAACGTTACAACCCTTGTGCTATCTTGTTCGACTTGGTCCGATTAGTTTGTTCCGTGCTGGAGTAAGATAAGACACAATGCCCATGATTCTCTCCTATTAGGTGTTTGATTCCCGACTCATCTTTAGTCGAAAGATTTTGAGCGAAACACGAACCATAGTCAAACACATGAGCGTAATTGCATATTTCTCACCTCTTTTGAGAAATTACCCGGGGAGTGTAGACTTGTGACCTCTTTAGGTAGTGGGTGGCATAGCTTGTGATGTAGCTCACCATAGTTATCTCGAGTTTGTGGAATTGGTCATTCTCTTTTGCATTGCGCTCTATTGAGACCATTGTACTTGCACGCCTATGGCTAGAGAAGAGTTTTACTTGTACACAGCTCGCGTTGCTTTGACTTCCGCTCACCTTGCATTGCATCATATTAGATTTCGCATTGTAGTTTTTAACTTTCATCCTTGCATTTGCATTGCATAGGATTTGGTGGTCTCCTTCTGAAAAACCCTCACGAGACCTTACTCGTCCTCTTTGGGAAACCTTGAGGTTTAAAGGGCTTGTCGTACGTGCTAAGTACGACCGTGATTCCTACGACAATGAGTTTTAGGTTTTATTGCTTTCATAGTTTAGTTTTGTTTTGCTTTTGTAATTAGTTTGTTTTTTTGGGGTACCCATGTGCTTTCATGTTGCTCCTACCTAGTCTCTTTGCTAGGGACTAGCAAAGGTTAAGCTTGGGGGTGTTGATATGCTCGATTTAAAGCACATTTATCTCCTCATTTTAGTGTCCTATCTCGCGTTATATATTGGCTTTTTGCATACTTTACGCATGATTCGCCTTGATCTTGTCTCCATAGTTCTTTAAGGTGTTTTTAGGTGTTTTCGAGAGATTTTGACGTGTTTTCGTTGCGTAAGAGATTTCGACGCTTGAATCGAAGATGAGACACGTATTTCGAGGCACTTCCGAACATTTCAAGTCATTCCCGAGCACCTCGCAAAGTCCCACGATCTTCCGGCACCTCAAGAATGTGTTTCAATGAAGATGCAACCCTTTTGGACCTACATTAAGCCGAATATGGCCTCAGTTCGGGCGAATATGTGTAAGAAGCTATGGAAGCAGCTCACAGCAGTCAATTCGGGCGAAGCTTTACCATTCAGGCTAATGGTGTTTAACATTCGGGCGAATGCTTCCAAGTTTCACCATTTGGCTTCGAAACTCTCTAGAAACCCCGAATATTCTAGATTCAGGCGAATGACATGGATTCGGTCGAATGGGGCCCTGGATTCAACCGAATGGGACTAAAAATCAGCGCTGTTTTATTTTCCTAAGCCCAATCCACGTAGGATCTTTTAGGGTTTTTACCCCCCATCTTTTGTATCCTATATAAAGGCATTTTTCTGAATTTAATGGGCATGAATTGAGAGGGAGTAACCCTCCCACTCTTGTTCATCACTCTTTAATGCTTTTCTTCTCTATTTTTGCCCTAGATTAGTTTTAAGCTTTCTTTTATGCTTTCTCCTTCATTCTAGCTTCTTCTTTTATGTAAGTTTATATTTCCTTTGTTTATTTAATATCATTTATTGTTTCCATTTAATGCTTTCTCTTATTGCTTTCATTTAATTTGTTTATCTTTCATTCATTTCATTTAATGCTTTCTTCTTTCATGTTTCATTTATTGGTTTGAATTTTGTTCCTTTGCTTTCATCTATTGCTCTTAATGCTTTCTAGTGTAGTTAGTAGTTAGAGTTATTGTTCTATCTTTCATTATTGTTGATTTCCTTCTTGCCCTAATGCTTTCAATCATGTTTTCTTACTTGTTCTTAGTTGTAGTTAGTTTAAACATGCTAGAGTAGATTTCTTAGGGGTTTTGGTTTGGTGAAACCCTAGGTTTGGTGAATGTTTCTCATATGCTAGATTAGGGTTGAGGTTGTTGTGGTATGTTTGATTGATATTCGATGCATATCTTGTCCCGCCACTCCCTTGTGAAACATAGGGCGATTAAGGGTCGTTCGCATTGACTATAAGTCATCAATTTCCCCATGTCATCTAGAGTGTCTTGATTGAGCTACACTCGATCTCCCTTGACTTAGCTTTGTATGAGAACATAGTATCCACCTAGGGTGAATCCTCACCAACCCGTTTGTTTCTTATTGATATTCTCAATCTTGTTTATTGCTTTTCTTAGTTTAGTTCAAAACACCCACCTACATACACACTCTTTCCCTCTACACCTAGCACTTATTCTTTCTTACCCTTGTTCCTTGTGGGTCGATCCCCAACTTACCTTTATACACGTTATAGTTGTAATTAGGGTGTTTATAAATGTGTTTGCATAGCTTAGGTTCTTAGTGTTTACGACGCGCTAAAAAATCGGTTATCAAAATGGCGTCGTTGCCGGGGACAAGGCATTTGTTTAGATTTTAGTTTTTGTGTGTTTTGTGAATAGTTTTTGTTTTTGTTATTTTTGTTTTTCTCTTCATGGATTGCAACATTTATCAACTCGAGCATGAATCTTTTTGGAGTTTCTTTCTTAGATATGAGATGTTCTTCCTCCGCATGTGTAATGTTGAAAGGTGGCAAATTTGTCACCATCTTTACGGAGGACTGAATAGGGAGACTAGGGAACTCCTAGATGAGTATCACGATGACATGTTCCTTGACCAAACCCCTAAGGTTTGTTTGGACTTCTTAAAAGGTATGGCCAAGCATTTCTATAGGAAAGAGTACCCTTATCTCCCTCTCCTTGAGATTCCACCAGCCTACCCTTCTAGTGACCCTTGGGTTGAAGAGGAGACCAAATTGGAGAGAACATGGAGCGTTAATACCTTTAGAAGGATTTTTGAGGCTAGACTAGAGGCCCATTACCATGAGCTAGACTCCCCTCACCCTATCATTAGCTCCCCTCCTCCTCTAGATGATCAATGTTCTTGTGTTGATACACCACTCGCCGATGAGGTTCATGATGAGGTCTCTCGCGCACCTCAATATGACACACCCCTCACATATGTGCATGATCATCTAGCGAGTGGAACCGATGACCTAGAGGTAGACTTGCCCGTTATTGAGGAGTCTCAAGTGCGTACCCTTGTTGTGCCTTCTGTTGAGTCTCACCTTACACCTCTTTGTCATCATGAGAAGCTCTCGGTCGTTCATATTCATGCTTGCTTTGATGCTTGTGTTGCTATGCCTCTTGCTTCCCTCCCCACTCCCTCTGTTCATTCTTCTCCCGACTTTTCATCATGTTATGGAAAGTCGGTTTTTGTTGTGTTTCTTCTTTCCCCCTTTCTTCTCTCCCTTTTTCGCTCCCCAACCTCAGCTGTTGTGGGAAGTGAATTTGATAAACTCCTCCGGAGTTTGATTCGCTACCCAGTAGTGAGTTAGGTCTAGCTAAAGACCTAAAAGAAGCGCTTGTTGGGAGGCAACCCAACTGTAGATATTTTTTTTGTTTCATTTTTGTTTTTCATTCATTGCATTGCATTTTTGCTAGTCATTGCTCACGTTTGGTTTGTAGTGTTGTTTGTTAGTATTTGCAGACTTAAACGACCTTTAGAATTGACCCTCCACAAGTTTGCTTGTGTTTTTAATTGATGATTTTGAGAGGGTCAATGCTAACGGTCCCACAAGGGTGAGTAAGAGAAAGAAGGGTCAAAAGAGCGTCTGAGCCAAACGTGAAGACTATAACTTCACCCTAGCTTGGGGGAGGCGATTGCTCTAGCTTTGCGCTTCATGCCTCCACTTCTTTCAAGGAGCAGAGAGTTATTAGACCACTTTATGGTGGTGATGGTAATGCTAGGAGTGAATGCCCTCCTAGCCTAGGTATGACCTTCTTCTCTCTTTTTGGCTAGCATATGTTTGTGTTGGGCGTTGCGATAATCTTGTGGACTATGGTTTTTAATGTTTCATCTTTCTTCTCTCCTTCTTTGCGAGAGGCTAGCAAAGCTTTAGCTTGGGGGTGGGATGGTCAACTCCATTGTCGCTCCACCCATTTGTTTGTGCATTTAGTATCATGTAGTACTAGTTTAGTTCATTGCATGCATCATTTTTGTTTATATTTCGCATATTTATCTTGCATTCATACATAGTGTATATATTCCATGTTCATATTTAGTTTTCAATAAGATGGTTGAGTTGTGAAACTGGCATGCTTGCATCTGGTGTGTACTTCTATAGTTTAACCTTATGCAAACTCGTATTTTGTTAACCCTGTGCATGTTTTGGGACCTAGAGTCTGTCCTATTTTCCACATAGCTTGGGGGAACTGGGGTTTGCTTGGTTGGTGGCTTGGATGACTACCTTTAGAGGCGCATTTCGACTAGCATGTGAGTATTGAGCCTTCTTGGACTCCTTGCGAGTTCCATCATTTTGTGTGCTAGTTAGGGGATCTAAGTATTGTGTCGGTTCTTCTCCAGTATAGTCAGCTTTTCTTGAGACCGGATGATGACACGTTCGCTAGAATTTAACTACATAGCCAAATAGCCTACCTTGAACGCAATTGACTTTAGCATAAGCCAAGTTTTTGCCTTTTCCTTTTCTTTCGTAACCGCATTATTTAGCCTCCACATGAGCCAAAATGTTCCCTCTTCTTACCTAGAGGATAGTTTAGTGATGGTGGGGTTTGTTGTGTGTTATAGTGATTTGTGGGTTATTGGTTATGTTGTTGTTTGTTGGTTTTCATGACTCTACTCATTTCATTTCCAGCTCATATTATTTCTCTCTTATTTCCTCCCATGCTTTCATTGTTATTATTCATACATATTTTATGATTTGAGGAGACCTCTCTCTTGGTTTCATTGAGTTCTTATACACATACACATTCATGTGAGTGAGGAGGTCATTATATTATTGGGAGATGAGCTTGGAAACACTTGTGTTCATGAGATTTTACATATTTTGATAGTGTTTGATGTTGGAGATCATTGTGCTTACATGTTATTGGGTTATTGTTGGTTGTTGGATATAGTTTTCATAGGTTTATTATGAGACGTTTGTGGGTGTTTTGTTTAGGGTCACTTGCTATCCTCTACTTAGCTCCACATTCCCAAATGTATCCCACCTTAACCCTAAGCCAACGTTACAACCCTTGTGCTATCTTGTTCGACTTGGTCCGATTAGTTTGTTCCGTGCTGGAGTAAGATAAGACACAATGCCCATGATTCTCTCCTATTAGGTGTTTGATTCCCGACTCATCTTTAGTCGAAAGATTTTGAGCGAAACACGAACCATAGTCAAACACATGAGCGTAATTGCATATTTCTCACCTCTTTTGAGAAATTACCCGGGGAGTGTAGACTTGTGACCTCTTTAGGTAGTGGGTGGCATAGCTTGTGATGTAGCTCACCATAGTGATCTCGAGTTTGTGGAATTGGTCATTCTCTTTTGCATTGCGCTCTATTGAGACCATTGTACTTGCACGCCTATGGCTAGAGAAGAGTTTTACTTGTACACAGCTCGCGTTGCTTTGACTTCCGCTCACCTTGCATTGCATCATATTAGATTTCGCATTGTAGTTTTTAGCTTTCATCCTTGCATTTGCATTGCATAGGATTTGGTGGTCTCCTTCTGAAAAACCCTCACGAGACCTTACTCGTCCTCTTTGGGAAACCTTGAGGTTTAAAGGGCTTGTCGTACGTGCTAAGTACGACCGTGATTCCTACGACAATGAGTTTTAGGTTTTATTGCTTTCATAGTTTAGTTTTGTTTTGCTTTTGTAATTAGTTTGTTTTTTTGGGGTACCCATGTGCTTTCATGTTGCTCCTACCTAGTCTCTTTGCTAGGGACTAGCAAAGGTTAAGCTTGGGGGTGTTGATATGCTCGATTTAGAGCACATTTATCTCCTCATTTTAGTGTCCTATCTCACGTTTTATATTGGCTTTTTGCATACTTTACGCATGATTCGCCTTGATCTTGTCTCC
Organism: Amaranthus palmeri; assembly: GCA_019776075.1. NCBI lineage: Eukaryota > Viridiplantae > Streptophyta > Magnoliopsida > Caryophyllales > Amaranthaceae > Amaranthus > Amaranthus palmeri. The sequence goes on from JAAKBH010000150.1 coordinate 66,251, forward strand.
ATAGTGCTTTAAGGTGTTTTTAGGTGTTTTCGAGAGATTTTGACGTGTTTTCGTTGCGTAAGAGATTTCGACGCTTGAATCGAAGATGAGACACGTATTTCGAGGCACTTCCGAACATTTCAAGTCATTCCCGAGCACCTCGCAAAGTTCCACGATCTTCCGGCACCTCAAGAATGTGTTTCAATAAAGATGCAACCCTTTTGGACCTACATTAAGCCGAATATGGCCTCAGTTCGGGCGAATATGTGTAAGAAGCTATGGAAGCAGCTCACAGCAGTCAATTCGGGCGAAGCTTTACCATTCGGGCGAATGGTGTTTAACATTCGGGCGAATGCTTCCAAGTTTCACCATTTGGCTTCGAAACTCTCTAGAAACCCCGAATATTCTAGATTCAGGCGAATGACTATGGATTCGGTTGAATGAGGCCCTGGATTCGACCGAATGGAACTAAAAATCAGCGCTGTTTTATTTTAGCAAGCCCAATCCACGTAGGATCTTTTAGGGTTTTTACCCCCATCTTTTGTAGCCTATATAAAGGCATTTTTCTGAATGTAATGGGCATGACTTGAGAGGGAGTAACCCTCCCACTCTTGTTCATCACTCTTTAATGCTTTTCTTCTCTATTTTTGCCCTAGATTAGTTTTAAGCTTTCTTTTATGTAAGTTTACATTTCCTTTGTTTATTTAATATCATTTATTGTTTCCATTTAATGCTTTCTCTTATGGCTTTCTTTATTGCTTTCATTTATTGCTTTGTAGTGTAGACTTTATTGTTTTCTTGTTCTTTTTACTTTTTAATGCTTTCATGTCTTTCTTCTCTTCAATGTTTTCTAGAATAGGTTTTTTGCTTTCTTCTCTTCTTGCTTTTACTTTCAATATGCTAGAGTAGTCTTTTAGGGTTTTGGGTTAGAGAAACCTTAAGGCTTTGGTCTTGTGTTTAATGTTTAGGAAGATGGTTGAGGTTGAAGTTGGTTTGATTGATTGATATTCGATACATATCTTGTCCTGCCACTCCCTTGTGAAACATAGGGCTATTATGGGTCGTTCGCATTGACTATAGATCATCAACTTCCCTATGTAATCTAGAGTGTCTCGATTGACCTTTGTTCGATCTCCCTCGACCTAGCCTATCTCTATTTCCAATAGACCTACCTAGGGTGGACCTAGCCTAAGCCCGCTTTCTTTCATTGTTTGTTTTCATCATTAGTTTAGTTTACCCATCCTTCAACCTACACACCATCAACCTTTCCCACACCAAACCTTTACTCTAACATCCCTTGTCTCTGTGGTTCGACCCCCGACTTACCGCTACACTCGTTGTAGTATTAGAAAGGGTGATTATAAATGTGTTTGCATAGCCAAGGTTTCTGGCGTTAAACGACGCGTTAAAAACCGGTTATCAATTTAAAAATGAAGATTGTATCGAAAGAAGATGAAGAATTAGAAGTGAAGACGCGAGTATTATTTTACCTAATTTTGTAAACAATTCTATTTTTTTTTTCTGAAAACTAATTTTAACGGTGTGGAGAATATTTGATAAGAAGTAAAACCGAAATCTAGAAGCAAAATTCAAGGACAAACATATAAAGCTGATATAATTTTCGTCCGTCTGTAATTAAAATTCTGGGCAAAAAAACTGATGGCGTATAAATTGTGAAAAGTTTAATCTGGGATCAAAGGATCCTGGGTATATGACTAGGAAAGAAAATTTTTTTGATGATAGGCTTTCCTTCTGGGACGATATATAAAAAAGCACGTATATTTTTGATTTTGATATATTCTTTTTTCTGTAAATGAAAGCATTAACTCTAATGTAATTCTTTTACCAATACGTAGAAGTTTAATGATTAGATTCTAGCAATAAATATCACGGTAATGTATCTATAATGCTTTCAATATTCTAAGAGTACTAAATGTTCCATTGACATATTTCTTTTTAGTTATGGTTTACTTTTTGAATCAACCATTTCACTAAAATTAGGTTTTTTCAAAACCTTGTAATAAAATTAAGAAACAATTACCTACAATAATCCAAACTATTCATCATTTTCCTATAATAATCCCACATATTAATTAACCATGAATAATACCGAGATTGAGGGGTATTTTCAAGAGTAAATTTGCGTGACCAAATGACCAGCTATAGTAGGTAATGCACCAAACAAAAAATTAAAGAATTATTTAAAATTTGAATATATTTTTGAAAATTTACGTAAAAAATTTGTATAAATAAAAAACAGAAATCATAAATTTTTTATGAACATTTGTGAAACATTTTTTTCGACATTATATTATATAGTATCTTTTTTAAAAACATAAAACTTGCTATATCATCCGATTACCATGTTTAAATTATTGCAGGTAATTTTTCCTCACTTATTAAAATTGAGAGTTTGGTATAATTAAAAGTGACAAATACAATTCGAACAAAATAAGAATTAGTTATCTCGTAATTTAACAAGGGACAAACACTCCTTAAAGATCATTGATTTTACTATACTATATATTCAAAAGCTAACAAGGGACAAACTGTTGTCACAGATGTTGTCTAAGGAATAGTTGCCTAAACAAGTGAGTACCAGAATATATGTTTCAAGATCTTGCGTAGCAGTTTTTTTTCTCCTATTGAAAATTTTTACCCTCATAAGTGCATTGTTCTCGATTTTGTATCTAAGTCTACAAAATTTAAAGCCCAAATAATATCCGTCGCATTAATTATTCGTTCCTAACAACTTTACCCATTTGCTTTTGTGTCAGAGATTGCAAAAATATTTTTAGGCTGTAATATCACGTTCTAGCAGCAACAATATAGACTTTCTTTAACAAATTGTTAGCCCTCTTAAGTTTTGATGATGACTTCACTTTTATATAAAGAAACATGTTTTAGAGATTGTTTTATAGGTCGTATATCCAATTTGTTAAAGTCGTCGGTTGTACCTAAAAGGCTTGTTTAAAGGATATTGTACATGTCAAAATCAAAGTCAAAAGTCAAAATAGTCAGCTTAGAAGATCATTTGGAAAGTCAAAAGTGAAATTGATTTGTATTGGTCCAAGAATTGGTAATCTGATAAAAGTGCTGATGGAGACAATGCAGTATTCCCAACGAAACATGTTTGGAAAAGTTGGTCAGCTAAAATATAAAGGTAGAGGTAAAGGACCTTCCCAGTATCCCCGGCCCCCACAAGGCAGGGTCCGAGTGGGGGTTTTCTTTTTCTTGAAGGATGCAGACAAATCATACCCCTACCCCAAAGAGGGGGTAAAGAGAGATGCGCAGTCAAGAAACCCTACAATTGATACCTACGCCCAATAGGGGTCGAACCCCAAACCTTCTGCTCCACATGCAGATGCTCTATCCGTTGAGCCACAAGCGCTTTTGGTCAGCTAAAATAGCGCAGTAAATTATTTTTTCTATTTTAAGTTGATTGTACGGCTAAGAATAACGATATTGCATAAATTATTAATTGGCAAAAATTAAGTAACCACCTCAAATAAATCTAAAGGATGAGAATAAGTCTCCTTATTTCTCTCCACAAAAATAGGGAGTTAGTAAGGGTTTTAATTTAATTAATCTTAATTAACTATTTTTTAACAAAGAAAAATCTAAAACCAACCGTGTGTAATTGAGTAACTTCCAAGTTATTACCCACGTTCCCGCATTTGAAAATAAGGGAAATATGGGTAGTTAGGGTTTTGAAAGCCCACGATTACTCTTATATAAAAATAAAAGTTTTTAACCAGTTATAATGAGGTGTGCCCTAACCGAAAATTCAAGAGAGATCACCTAAGTAAGAATAATATTTATTGTTTCTTTTATCCAATTAATTAGTATATTTTTCTTGTGCAATATCTTAGTTTTTATCCATTCTAGAGAAATTTATTTGTAAGGGTTTTAGAGAGTTTGTAACTAGACTTAAGGGAAGTCTAGGAGAAACGTGAGAACGAGAAGAGAAGGAGAAGGATATAGAGAAGAGAAGTGGCGTAGTTGAGAAGAGAAGAGAAGTGTTTTATGTAATTGTATTATTTGCCTAAAACTTATTAAGAAAAGCTTGAAATCCCGAGCGGTCGTGGTTTTCTTTCTATTAGGCCTAGATAGTTTCCACGTAAAATCGTTGTCTCCATTTATCTTTCTAGCTTTTTTTAAAGTATTAATTGTTTACTTTATATTCCGCAAAAACAAGGCAAAAATACTTAAAAGTACAGTCCAACAATTCACCCCCCTCTTGTTGCATTCATTGTCTCTAAGAAACCCTGAGAGTCGTGTCTTGGTGTATTAGAGATGTTGAAAATGAATTAACGACTGGAAAAAGGTTACTCTACTCAAAGACCGACCATATTCAATGGTAAATTCTACAAATATTGGAAGAATAGGATGAAGATCTTCATCAAGGCTAAAAATCATCACGTTTGGAGAGTTATCGAAATTGGAGACTTTGAGGTAACAACTACCAACTCCAATAAAAAAACTGTTCCCAAATCGATCACTGAATTTGAAAAAGAAGATTTTTAAAAAATGGAGATGAATGTTCTTGCTATTAAATTACTTCACTGTGGTCTTGGACCAAATGAGCATAATCGCATTATGGGATGCAAAACAACCAAGCAGATTTGGGATCTGCTAGAAATTATCCATAAAGGAACAAGCGAAGTGAAGCACTCCAAGATTGACTTGTTGATGTCAAAGTATGAAAGATTTGTCATGGAACCAAGAGAAAGTATTCAAGAGATGTTCACCTGGTTCAGAAACATAACAAATGAACTTGACTCTCTTGGAAGGCTTATTCTAGTAGATGAACAGATCAGGAAAATACTAAGGAGTCTACCTCAAGATGAACGCTGGAGAGCTAAATTCACAGCCATACAGGAATCCAAGGATTTCACTAAATTCAACCTGGAAGAGTTGGCTGGTTCCCTTATGACCCACGAATTACATCGGGGAACATATGATAGTTTTAGAAACAAAGGCTTGGCTTTGACAGCTAATGATGAAGAAGAGTCAGAATGTGATTATGAGGAGGCTGTAATGTTGGTTCGAAAATTCACAAAAAACTTCAAGAACAGTAGATACGCCAATCAAAGAAACAACAAAGAAAGAGGATCTGCAAATACAAAAACCAACTACGAATGCCATAAGTGTGAAAGTACTAATCACTTAATCATAGAGTGCCCGCAATGGAAGAATGAAAAGGGCAAAGGTAAGGCAAGGGAAACGGAAAGACAACCGATGAAAGGAAATTTCAACAAAACGACTTTCGCAAAGCCATGATTGCTACATGGGGAGAATCAAAGAGTGAAGCTGAAACTGAAGCTCCCGTTGAGGAAGAAACAGCTAATTTATGTCTCATGGCCACTCTTGACGAAAAGTCTAAAGGAAAAGAGGTATTGTCTTCTAACTCATTTCCTAACCACCTATTTAGATTGGATAAACATGAATTAATTAAAATGATTTTGGAGACACAAGATAAACCTGAAAAACGAACTACCACCTGTCTCCAAAAGAAAAAGACCTTAAAACTTGTAACGACCATGTTTCCTACCCAAACTCTTTTAGGTCTGATGTGCAAATTAGATTCTTTGACTTATTAGATCAAAATCTATGTTAAAGGAAACATTAGAAAAGGTAAAATAAGAAAATACTATTCTTAATAGCGAATTAAATCAATATAAATTGCTAGGCTTGGATGACAATATAAATGATGAATCTATTCATAATATTGGTACTTAATTCAAAAAGATAAAGTTGAACCTAGAATCCACTAAAATTGAAAATGAAAAATTGAAACTTGAATTAAATTCAAGAAGAAAAGGGGAAATCAAAGAAGTTTCCAATTGGATTCTTGAGGCCAAAACTAAAAGTACTGAAGGCCTAGGATATAATAAGAATATTAAAAAGAAGAAAGTCTACGTTAATCTCCTTAGTAGTAAGGTTTGTTCCTTTTGTGGCAAAATCGGGCACCTGAAATTTCAATGTATAAAAAGGGAACAGCATGACAAAGTGAACTAAATTTATGTCGATAGGATTTGGATTAAGAAATATGATTCGTGCATAATCGACATGGAACCCAAGGATGGTTGGGCTCCACCTTCTAACCATTAGCTCGTTTTGCAGGTTTCTAGTGTGGGGGAACATCTCATGGTATCTCGATAGTGGCTGTTCCAAGCACATGACTGGCGATAGATAAAAATTTCTCTCACTAGAAGCCTATGATGGAGGAACTGTGACCTTTGGAGACAATATGAAAGGCGAAATCATTGCCAAAGGAAAAATAAGAAGCTCAAGTTGCCATGCAATTGACAATGTATTTTTAGTCGAGAATTTAAAACATAATTTGTTAAGTATCTCTCAATTTTGCAACAAAGGTAACTATGTAAACTTTACTTCTAAAAAGTTCATTATTTCTAGAAATGACACAGGAGACACTGTTCTGGAAGGAATCCGAAAAGGAAACACTTATGTTGTGGACCTCCACACTGTTTCCAAAACCAGTTGGACATGTCTTAGTGTTATAGAAGATGACACTCTTCTTTGGCATAAACGTTTAGGTCATGCTAGCTTTCCATTGCTTAATACTTTACGATCTAAAGACCTAGTAAGAGGATTATCGTCCCTTAAATTTCAAAAAGCTGAAATTTGCGATCCTTGTGCCAAAGGAAAACAGGTTAGGTCATCCTTGAAACCTAACAATATTGTGACCACCTTAAGACCACTTGAATTTATCCACATGGATCTTTGTGGACTAATGAGAATCCAAAGTCGTAGTGGCAAACGATATGTGTTTTTATTGTTGATTGTAAGACGCTGTCGTGCGCGCACAAATTTAAATTATATTTTACCTATTACAACTTGCTAAATATAGTAAGTGGTAACTAGGGGTCGAACCCACAGAGATTGTGATTACTTAATTTAAAGATACTTCTAAATTATTTATTTTCATAAATTGTATGCAAAGTATAAAAAGATGGGGGAAATGAGTTTTGATTACACTACTAAAAGCTTAAAAATAAAATAAGCTTTAAAAGTAAAATATGTTAAGTAAATAAGAGAATAAATCTATAAGAGAAAGTGGTAGCAACATGTATTTTAGTCATTGGCAAAATTATTTTTAATTATTGATTAATTACAACTTTTATATGAATAGGCGGCTGTAGAATTTATAGTACCCTCGTAAATCCCCTATCATCCCTTTTATATTAGCTCACTATTTGTACCCAAGATAGTAAAGCCCTAGTGTTCATTACTCCGGTTTTAATGAATTGACTGCTATAATTTTTGGAAGACTTCACCAACTATTAAATTTAATTAAGAAGATATCCTAGAACCCAAATGAATTTAATATTACCTAAACTCTAATAATAAAACTAGATGCAGTTATTATCACTAATTGTTTCTTTAATAAAAATAACTAGACAATGTTTAATTAATTGGAAAATTTGCTCAAAATAAACCCAATTATCACTCGTTGGCCAAAAATAATTTCAACTATCAATTATTTTTTAATAATCCCAACTATTCTAATAATTTGTTGAAAACATACCCACCTCGTTGTTACCGGCTGGAACAGGTAAGTTTTTCACCTTTTTCTTCTTTTTTTTACTTAACGGTTCAAAATTAACTCTTCCCCTTTATCTATTAATCAAAAACGAAAAAAAAAGTTGAAAAGTTACCTATTGCAGCTAGTTAAAAGGGAGGTTGGTATGTTTTCAACAAATTATGAGAATAGTAACTAGTGGAAAAAACGTTATTGGCTGCGCGTTATTGGCTGCGGTTTTAGGTCATACGCAGCCATTGTGATCAATTAAAATTATGTAAAAAAACTCAACACATATAGGTTGCGGTTTTAAGCCATGTCTGCAGCCAATATGAGAAAAAAAAATGTTAAAGGCTGCGGTTGTTATTGTGCCCGCAACTAATGTCCATTAAAAAAAAATTCACAAGCCCAAGCCCATGAAAATGAAGATCAGAAACCCTAAAAGGCGCCGTTTGAGGCCTTTCTAAGACCTAAAATCAAAAACCCTAAAAATGAAGATCCTAAAAGGTGCCTCACTTCCTTCTTCTCTCTCTAGCGCCGTTTTCACCTTCTTCCTTCTCCTCTCTCTTCCTTCTTCCTTCAGCCCATAAAAATACCTTGAAGATTTTGGTGAAGAAAGATTTCGAGTATGCAAGAGATGTTCTTTGTTTCATTCTTCCTTCTTCCTTCTCTGCACCTCTTCATTTATGGCGAAAAAACGAAGTGGACTTCGACTGATACATTTCGTGCTTAAGGGTACATGAATGGCATCAATCAACATGAATGGATTCACCATGAAAAAACGAAGAGGACTTCTTCCTTCTCTGCAACTTAAAAAAATTATCATCAATCGGGTGCTTGTGTAATATTTTTTGAGTGCTAGTGTAATATTTATTCAATCTATATTTATGCAACTAAAAAAATTCTGTCTTTTCTATCATCTTTAAGCACTAAATTAAATCTATATTTTTTGGGTGCTTGTGTAATATTTATTCAATCAGATTATTCATAATTTTGATTATTTTTATGTATGTATTATGTAACACATTTGTTATTCGTTTATATGAATTATTAATAAAAATCAGATTTTGATTTTTTATTAAGTGTTTTGTGGAGCATTATTATTATTCGTGATTTCCATATCTTGTTTATTGTATTTTAGATAATGTTGATTTTTAGATCTCGTTTGATTTTCAGATCTCGTTTATTGTATTTTAGATGATCTTCATCGTCAATGAAATGCAAAAAAAAAAAAAAAAAAAAAAAAAAAAAAAAAAAAAATTCTGCCTCTGTCTCAAAGGATGTGGTTCTACATGTCCGCAACAAATGTTTTTTTTTTTATTTTGAAAAATGACTATAGGCTGCGGTTTTTAGAACCGCAACCAATAATAAATCTCATTTGCTGCTATAACAAGGGCTGTGAGGTAAAATCGCAGCCATTGACGTTTTTTCCACTAGTTAGGAATATTTTTGGCCGACGAGTGATAGTTGGGATTATTTTGAGCAAATTTTCATAATTAATTTTAAAACATTAACTTATACAAGAATAATTAAGTGTACCCAACAAAATTAATCTTATATAAATTTGAAAATAAAAACTAGTTTACATAAATACTCAATAGGAAAGTTGTATAAATTAAAAACGGATTTCAAATTTCATAAAAATAATACGCCAAGATGTAAATACATGTTACTACAAATTAATTTAGGAAAATTTGCCAAGAATAATCCCAACTATCACCTGTTGGCCAAAAATAATCCCAACTATCAAATTTCAAATTTATTAATAATCCTAACTATTGATCGAATTTGCTCAAAATAGTCCCACAGTACCATTTGAATTTCTTCTAATTTGTGTACTCATTCGCAACATGTGTCCCTTCTTCATCACTTTCATCATAATCAGAAACAGTATCCTCGCTCAAATTCGAAGTAACTACATTATCTCCCAATTGAGGGTGTGGGACTGTTTTGAGCAAATTCGATGAATAGTTAGGATTATTAAAAATAATCGATAGCTGGGATTATTTTTGGCCAACGGGTGATAGTTGGGATTATTCTTGGCAATTTTTCCATTAATTTACTCCAAATTAAACATGATAAAGTAGGGAGAATAAGAGAATTTCATTAAGTAAATAATTTTGTAATACAAAAGAAAAGACTCAAAATATTTTTCTATCTCTCCACTTAGTAATATATTTGAATATTACACACTTTTTATGGGAAGGCATGACCTCTATTTATAGAGGTGAGAATAAGTAAAATACAAAAATATAGAACTCAATTCTAATTAAACTTCTTATTTGTTCATCCAAGTTGCAAAATATTGTGATGGAGAATTTAACACATGAACCATAGAAATATGGGAAGTTTCCACCACTTAGAAGAGAATTTGAGTTGAAATTTGCTTCCTAACATTTGATGACACTTATCAAGTTGAATTGTCTCTTGAAAATACCACAACCGATTTCAACAGCTGTTTTGTCAAATTTTTGAGCTGATTCAAGCTTTCTACAAAACATAAAAGATATAGATATTTTCGAGTAGATGTCCGTAGCCTCAATAAAACGCCTGATTTGGAGTCCGTATGAGTGAGATATGACCATTTCAAAAACTGGTACGTCAGATATTTCGCGAAATACGTTTTTTTCGGCTCCAAATTTTCTCATTTCGTCCAACTTTATTTTTAATCAAAAATGCTACAATATATTAATAAAATTATATAAGTGTAGATAATAATTCATAAATTAAATATTCACTAAATATTAAATATTATTTAAAAACGTAATAAAATTATACGTAAAGAGGAATAATATTAACCATTATCGATTGCATTTAGCATATGCAACAAGCAATTTAAACCGCTAAGACACCCCTAGTGGACGAGTTATGATCTCGTGAGGGTTTACAGAAGATATACCCACAAAATCTCAAAAAAAATTCTTCCAAAAATATCTTTTTATAAATGTATGACTGATTTCAAAAGTATTTTTCTTAATTAGAAAGAAACATAATATCTAGCTATATTACCAAATTCACACATAATCATATATTTCTATTTTGAAACCCCATAAATATTCAACAAACTAATAGAAAATGTTATGCATCTTTAAACTTGTAATATCCGATCTTTTAATTCTTTTCATGATATAACAATTTTCAAACAAAGTAATTACATGGTACTAGAAATCCATTGGTTGATCACTCTTCTATATTAAATAACACCATATATACTTTTGTTTCCATTTTGAACTTCTTCATTCATAATTTATACATTGTCCTTTTTGGACCTACTTATGCCCCTCTTGAGTCATGATCTACCAATAAGATATATTTATGAGATTGATTTATGATCTATTGGCACAAGGTTTTCCTTGTTTTTCACATCGGTTTCTCAAGGTATATATACTTTTTTTTCTTCCTTTTTTTCATAATATTTTTTTCTCTTTATTTTTCATCCTCTTCATCATTCAAGTATTGGATTATGGTGTTATTTGGAAGAGAACCTGTCAACATAGATATCGTAGTAAACGAGTGAAAACTTCATAATATGTGTGATACATAAATTACTTTAAATTTAATTATCATTTAATTTTTATTTATTTTAGGATCATAATTAATTTTTTTTACATGTAAATAAGTCATAAAATTATAATTTTTGTAGGATAAGTTTGATTCATATGTATATACCTCCCCTACCCACACTCAAATGTTACATTATCCTTAATGTAATCCATTTTTTTATGTATTTTTTTATGAAGAAAAAAAACTTGAAAAATTAATTTAAATAGACATAATACTAAATATAAAATAGAAATTAAATACGTTAAACCCTTGGGTTGTCTCCCAAGTAGCGCCTCTATTTAATTGTATATGGCTAGACTTCATAAACTGACATCTTTAAGTTTTGAACATCAATCCAACAACAATCAAATCCTTCATAAAATAGCTTGAGTCGATGACCATTTACTTTGAAATCTTTCTATCCTGTAAATCTTTAATTTCTACTACACCATGATAATAAACATTAGTAACTTCATAAGGTCCCATCCACACTAGTTGAAAAAGCTTATTTGCTGCGAGACATATGTTGCGGTTCCTAACAAACGCAATATTTAATAGAAGAAAAAAAAGGCAAAAAAAATAGCACAAAGGCTGTGGTTTTTCTAAATGACCGCAACTAATAATAACCTTAAAAAAATTTACACTAGTATAGGCTGCGGTTTTTCTTAATGACCACAGCCAATAACCTTAAAAAAAAATTATTTTTGTGGCGCCCATTAAAACCCTAGCCCATATATACTATTTCCCTCCTTCAAACTTAAAACCATATTTTTATTTCTGTGCGGCGCCCTTCCAAATAATTCATTCCCCATACCTAATTTTCATATGTTTTAATTAGAGCTGTTCATGGGCGGACTTGGGCGGGTAGCGGACCGGGTAGCACCTAAAAATTCTACCCGCGGGCTCAAATATTCAAAAGCCCGCCCGCATTCGCGCGCATATTTGTTTGTCGCTACCCGCCCATTTTAAAGCGGGCGGGACTCGCGGGTAGGCGGGTATTTTTATATAAAAATTTAAAACATAAATCATATTATAAAGTTATGTTTTTACAAGAACAAAAAAAAATATAATACATTATCAAAAATACTCTAAATATATATAAAGTCTCAACATAGTCAAATTACATGAATATTGAATATAGACGGTGGAGTCGGCTACTTGTTCGAACTTTGATAGTCGATTGCTTGAGTTCTTTGAGGGTTAAAAATATTAATGTCTAAAAGAAGTAAACCTTAAGGCTAGTAGAAAAGTAATAAAATAACGTTGGGTATGGGTCATGTAATAGTATAGTTTAATATTTAATAAAATTAATTATTTAATAAATAATATATTAAAGTAAGCGGGCGGGCGGGTATACCCGCGGGTAATTTTTGGTGTCGCTACCCGCCCGTTTATCTTGGCGGACGGGTATTACCCGTCCAAACTTTAAATTTATTTGAAAAACGTTGTCCATGCCCGCCCGTTTTTCGAGCCGGATTGGGCGGGCCTAGCGGGTAGCCCGCCCATGAACATCTCTAGTTTTAATAATTCATTATTCATTTCATCCTCTTTCCAGTAGTTCATTTCCGTAGTTCTTTTCAGTAGTTCATTCCAAATAGCTCAAGTCTCGAAGAATTCTATGGCTATACAACAAATAATTCATTCTCTGAAGAATTCGATGGGTATACGTACAGTAGTTCAAGTCTTGCTTGTTTTAATAGCTCCCCTGCTGTGTTTTTCTCTAACTTGAATATTGAAGGTAATTTATTGTTCTAATAGAATTCTAAAAGTTGACGTTTTTTCATTTAGATCTGAAAACATTCTTCCGACTTCTCTTCAGATCTTCTTCTTTACAGTCAAGCCATGATATTCGAGGAAGACGTGCTTTCGGAGGACGAAACGAAACTGTTGTTTTAATAAATTTTGTTTGTGGTTCATGTTATATTTGTTTTAATAATTTTTATTTGTTCTTTAGTCATAGAATTCTTTAGTCATAGAATTCTAATGGAAGTGATGATGTCTCATGTACAGAACATTTGTTTTAGTAAATTTTATTTGTTGTTCATGTTTATTTTTTTTATTCCTTTTTTTTGTATGAGCCAGAAATTTAAGACTCGTGGCTTGCAATTTGTGCACAGAATCATTCTTGCTTTAAATTAATTCTTTCAATGGAATCATCAATTAAGACAAAAAAAAAACAAAAAAAGGGGTTATTGGTTGCGGTTGTGTAGAGAACCGCATCCTATAGTCCACTTTTCTAAAAACCGCAGCCTATAGCATTTTCTCATCTGCTGCTATCACAAGTGCTGCGAGCTAAAATCGCAGCATATAACGGTCAAAAAACCGCAGCCATTGACGTTTTTTTCCACTAGTGCCATCTGGACCATAATTTTCCTGGAAATAATCTTAATCTGGATTGGTAAAGAAGAACTTTGTCTCCAACATTGAAATGTTTTTTAACTAACATCTTATCATGATATAATTTAGACTTTTCATTGTAAATCATTGCATTTTCATAGGCTTCATTTCTTATTTCTTCTAATTCTTGAATTTGTAGTTTCCTATGTATTCCTGCACTAGGTAAGTCTAAATTACACTTCTTAATGACCCAAAATGCTTTATGTTCTAATTCTACTAGGATGACAAGATTTACCAAAAACAAGTCTATATGGTGACATACCAATTCGAGTTTTATACTAAGCCCATAGTGCATCTCCAAGTCTATAACTCCAATCTTTTCTTTTTTGATTCACTACTTTGTCCAGCATACTTTTTATTTCCCTATTAGAAATTTCTACTTGTCCATTTGTTTGGGGATGGTAGGCTGTTGATATCCTATGAGTTACATGATATTTCTGAAGCACAGATTCCATTACTTTATTACAAAAATGGGTTCCTCTATCACTTATAATAGCCTTGGGTACTCCAAATCTATTAAATATTTGGGATCTAATAAACTCAACTACAACTTTAGCATCATCAGTACGAGTAGCTTTTGCTTCTACCCATTTAGATACATAGTCAACAGCTAAAAGAATTTAAACGTTACCATTAGACTGAGGAAATGGACCCATAAAATTGATACCCCAATCATCAAATATTTCAACCACTATAATAGAACGTAAAGGTATGTGATCTCTTTTAGATATATTTCCAGTCATTTGACATCTTTCACAAGTTTTCACAAAGAGCTGTACATCCTTATTTAAAGTAGGCCAATAAAATCCACTTTCTAATACCTTATGTGTTGTTCTTTGGCCACTAAAATGTCCACCACATTCAAGTGAATGACAAAAACTCAAAATTGACTTAATTTCATTATCAGGAACACAACGTTTAACAATGGATCGAAACCGATTTTTAATAGGTAAGGCTCATCCCAAATATAAAACTTAGACTCGTGTCTTAATTTATCTTTTTGAGCACGTGATAAATTCCCTGGTAATCTTTTTGTTACAATATAATTCACAATATCTGCATACCATGGAAGTTTTCCATGCAAAACATATACAAGTGCTCATCCGGAAAAACATCACTTAGAGGAGAAGATAGAAGATTATCTAGAATCAATCTACTTAAATGATCAACAACTAAATTCTCCTTTCCTAATTTATCTCTGATTTCTAAATTAAATTCTTGTAATAATAGAACCCACCTAATCAGCCTAGGTTAGATTCTTTCTTTTTGAATAAATGTTTAAGTGCAGCATGATCAGCATAAACTATTACTTTAGTGCCTAAAAGATAAGAACGAAAATTTTCAAGTCCAAATACAATAGAATAAAGTTCTTTTTCAGTTGTTGTGTAGTTACATTGTGCATCATCTAAAGTACGAGAAGCATAATAAATCACATGAGAATCTCGTCCTACTTTTTGTCCTAAAACAACTCCTATTGCTTTGTCACTTGCATCACACATTAATTCAAAAGGTAATTCCCAATTAGGAGGTTATAAAATTGGTGCAGTTACTAAATTTTCATTTAGACAATCAAAGGCTTCTTTGCACTTATCTTCAAATACAAATGGAACATCTTTACTCAAGATTCTACACAATATTTGGGCAATTTTAGAAAAATTCATAATAAATCTTCTGTAAAAACAGCATGCCCTAAACAAGATTATTTAATATCTTTAACACAAGATGGATAAGGTAAAGATTGTATAACCTCAATTTTTGCTTTATCAACTTCCATTCCTTTAGAAGAAACTACATGTCATAAGACTATACCTTGTTCCTCCATAAAGTGACATTTTTCATAATTTAACACAAGATTAGTCTCAATACACCTTTTAAGAACTAAGTCCAAATTTTCTTAACCTTGGTCAAATGAATCGCCATAAACTGTAAAATCATCCATAAAAACTTCAATAATATAAGCCACATAGTCAGAAAATATAGACACCATACATCTTTCGAAAGTAGCTGGAGCATTGCATAAACCAAAAGGCATTCGACGATATGCAGATATTCCAAAAGGACAAGTAAAAGTTGTTTTTTCTTGATCTTCAAGAGCAATGGCAATTTGGTTATACGCTCTAACATTTGATCAATAAAAGGTAAAGGAAAATGATCTTTTTTAGTTGCTGCATTTAATTTTCTATAATCTATGCAAACTCTCCATCCATTTTGTACTCTAGTTGGGACTAATTCACCTTCTTTATTTTCTACCACAGTTAATCCTGTTTTCTTAGGTACCACATGTATAGGACTAACCCACTCTGAATCTGAAATAGGGTAAATAACTCTGGCACTAAGAAGTTTAAGAATTTCCATTTTAACAACTTCCATCATAGGAGGATTTAAACGGCGTTGGGCTTCTCTAGAAGGTTTAGCTCCTTCTTCTATGTTAATTTTATGCATACAAGTAGAAGGGCTAATGCCTCTTATATCAGATAACATCCATCCTATTGCCATTTTATTTTCTTTAAGAACATTAATCAATCTCTCTTCTTTAGACATATTATGATTATTTGCAATTTTAACAGTAATTTTTCACCTTTCTCCAAATAAATATATTTAAGATTCTTTGGTAATGGTTTCAAATCTAACTTAGGAGAAATTTCAAAAGATGGTTTAACTTGATTTAATAGTGGATGATTACTAGAAGTTGAAGTATCTAACCAAGAAAGGTTCTCCTGATAATCTTCATCACACGCAAGACTTATTAAATCAGTATAATTTTTTTTTTAAACCATAACATAAAGATGCATTGAAAGCGTCATATAAATCATACTCAATTACATCCTCAATGCATGAATCAATAACATCAATTGTACAAATAGAAGAAATTTCATTAAATTGGCGTTTCATAGCCTCATAGATGTTAAAGAATATTTTATCACCATCAAACTCCATGGAAAGTGTACCGTTGTGTACATCTATAATGGTTTTAGCAGTTCTCATGAATGGTCTTCCTAATAATATAGGAGATAAATTAGATAATTGGCTATAATCAACTTCCATTTTAAGTACATAAAAATCAGCTGGAAATACCAAATCTTTAACTTTAACTAACACATCTTCTATTACACCTTCAGGATAAACAACTGACCTATCAGCTAATTGAACTGTAATTCCAGTCGGTTGTAAAGCTCCAAGATCTAAAGAGGTGTATGAAGACTTAGGCATGACATTAATTGATGATCCTAAATCTAACATGCATTTATCAATCATTGAATTTCCAATAGTAAATGGAATTGCAAAAACTCCAGGATCTTTCTGTTTTGGTGGGAGTTTTCTTTGAATAACAGCAGAAACATTTGCACTACATATAATTCTTTCATTACCTTTTAATTTCCTTTTATCAGTGCATAAGTCTTTTAAAAATTTGGCATATCGAGGTACTTGCTTGATTGCATCTAATAAAGGAAGATTAATCTCTACTTTATTAAAAATATCCAATAACTCTTTATCTTCCACCCTTTTATCAACTTTTCTTAATCTTTTAGGAAAAGGGGGTCTAATTTCAGTAGCATCAATAGAAGAGTTAGATAAATTTTTAAAACTTTCATTTTCTTTCATTTTAAATTGGCGACTATTTTTAGAATCATCATCTAGTTCATTTTTGCTCTTTTCATCATCCTTGGTAGCATCAATTTTTTCATCCTTCTTATTATGGTCAACTACTAGATCCTTTTCAATATCTTGAGACTTTTTGTAATATCTGAAAGTTCCTTCCCACTTCTTAATGTTATGGCACTAACATTTTCTCTAGGATATAATGGTTTGGAGGGTAACTTATTAGTAATTTGCACTTGTAAATTATTTATATCCTTAGCTAATTGTCCAACTTGATTTTCTAAATTTTGTATACTGGACTTAGTCTCTTTTTGAAAATTTAAAGAACTAGAAGCAAGAGATTTTACCATATCTTCTAAGGTCATACCTTGAGATTGATTTTGTGCAGGTTGTTGTTGATTATGCGTTTGCCTAAAACTTTGAGGGTTGTTTTGACTAAACGGTTTGATATTTTGGTTCCCTCATCTAAAGTTTGGGTGATCTCTCCATCCTTCATTATACGTGTTTGAATATGGATTATATTTTCTTTGTGGTTGTCTAGGAAATCCACCAACAACATTAACATGCTCATCTTCTTTTAATGTAGATAATTGATGTAGATAATACTTTTGAACATATACCATAATTTAAACATATACCACAAGATTTTACTTGAGCAGTTAAATTATTTTGAACAAGTTTGTCAACTATATTTGTTAATGTAGATAATTGATGTTCAACTGAACTGGAATTACTCATATCAACTTTTTTATTCTTTTCTAGTCTTGTAAAAAATGATTGAGTATTACCAGCCATATTAGCTATTACATTTCGTGCTTCTTGAGGAGTTTTATCTACTAGAGCACCACCACTAGTGGCATCTATCATAACACGTTCATTGGGAATAAGTCCTTCATAAAAATATTGAATTAAGAGTTGTTCAACAATTTGATGATTAGGACAACTATCACATAATCTTTTAAAACGTTCCTAATATTCAAATAGAGTTTCACTAGAAAATTGATCATCATCATCATCATCATGAATTCCAAAAATTTCTTTTCTTATAGAGGCAACTCTAGAAACTGGAAAATATTTTTCTAAGAATAATGATTGTATATCATTCCAAGTAGTGATAGATCCAAGCGATAAATAATACAACCAATCCTTAGCAAAATCTTGTAAACTAAATGGAAAGCGCGTAATTTAATTATATCCTCTTCTATATTTTTTGGTTTCATTATACTACAAACAACATGAAATTCTTTTATGTGACGATGAGGATCTTCACCAGGTAAACCACAAAATACAGGTCATAATGGAATAAATCCTAAGTGTAATTTAAAAGGAGTAGTAATTTCAGGAAACACAATACATAACGATTGATTATCTCAAAGATTGATTAGACATATTAAAATAATTAAGAACAATCTCACCAGATGATGTAGCCAGCTTGAAAAATTCTTCAAGCGAGAATATAAGTTCCTCTTCTTCTGATTATTTGCTAATCACCTTTTCGTCTCTTAGTTTCATAAACTATACCCTTATGCTTTTTGACGAATTTGATTTGAAAAATATAAAAGAAAATAGTAATAGATAATAAAAATAAATTAAGAAGTAACTTTAATAGTAATTTTGACACAATCCCCGGCAACGGTGCCAAAACTTTGTAGGACGCTGTCGTACGCGCACAAATTTAAATTATATTTTACCCTGATACAACTTGCTAAATATAATAAGTGTAAGTAGGGGTCGAACCCACAAAGATTGAGATTACTGAATTTAAAGATATTTCTAAATTATTTATTTTAATAAAAAGTATGCAAAGAAAAAAGATGGGGGGGAAATGAGTTTTGATTACACTACTAAAAACTTAAAAATAAAATAAGCTTTAAAAGTAAAATATGTAAAGCAAATAAGAGAATAAGTCAATAAGAGAAAGTGGTAGCAACATGTATTTTAGTTATCGGTAAGACTATTTTTAATCATTGATTAATAACAACTTTTACATGAATAGGCGGCTGAAGAATTTATAGTACCCTCGTAAATCTCCTATCAACCCTTTTATATTAGCTCACTATTTGTACCCAAGATAGTAAAGTCCTAGTGTTCAATAATCCGGTTTTAATGAATTGACTGCTTTAATTTTTGAAAGACTTCACCAACCATTAAATTTAATTAAGAAGATACCCTATAACCCAACTAAATTTAATATTATGTAGACTCTAATAATAAAACTAGATGCAATTATTATCATTCGTTGTTTCTTTAATAAAAATAACTAAACAATGTTTAATTATTTTTAAAACATTAACGTATACAAGAATAATTAAGTGTACCCAACAAAATTAATCCTATATAAATTTGAAAAAAAAAACTAGTTTACATAAACAATCAATAGCAAAGTTGTATAAATTAAAAATCGATTTCAAATCTCATAAAAATAATACGCCAAGACATTAATACATGTTAATACAAATTAATTTAATTTACTCCAAATTAAACATGATAAAGTAAATAATTTTGTAATTTCTATCTCTCTACTTAGTAGTATATTAGCATATTACACATTATTTATGGGAAGGCATGACCTCTATTTATAGAGGTGAGAATAAGTAAAATACAACAATATGGAAGTCAATTCTAAGTAAACATCTTCTTTGATCATCTAAGTGGCAAAATATTGTGGTGGAGAATTTAACACATCATCATCATACCCAATGTTCCCGCACATAGATAAATCTATGGTCAGGGTCTGGGGAAGAAAGGTCGACGGCATCTCATACCCATAAGGAGAGGGCAGTCAAAAGAGTCCTTCGGCTCAAGAGGGGTCTTCAAAGATAGGGACCTGCAAATATATGAAATCCTGCATCTTACACCCACGTTAGTCAAGCATAAGACTCATCTAACTACAAAAATAGTAAGTGACTTACACAACTAAAGGATACATACAGGTAACAAAGAAACGAAACATGTAAGAGCGATGGCGAAAGGCAAAGAACGGTAACAAACAAGTCTAGTAATCTAGGACGTGAATAAGTTGCCTCCATTTGCCCCTATCCCTGGTCAGGTCCTTGGAGAGGTGAAGTCCGTGCAGGTCAAATTTAATCTGCTCCTCCCACGTCCTCCTAGGTCTTCCTCGGCTTCTCTTGCCCTCCACTATGGGAAGTTTCCACCACTTAGCAAGAGAATTTGAGTTGAAATTTGCTTCTTAACATTTAATGACACTTATCAAGTTGAGTTGTGTCTTGAAAATACCACAACCGACTTCAACAGCTTTTTGTCATATTTTTGAGCTGATTCAGGCAATCTACAAAACATAAAAGTTGTAGATATTTTCGAGTAGATGTCTGTAGCCTCAAAAAAACGCCTGATTTGTAGTCCGTATGAGTGAGAAATGACAATTTCAAAACTGGTGCGTCAAATACTTCGCGAAATACGTTTTTGATTCGGCTCCAAAATTTCTCATTTCGTCCAACTTTATGTTTAATCAAAAATCCTACAATATATTAATAAAATTATATAAGTGTAGATAATAATTCAGAAATTAAATATTCACTAAATATTAAATATTATTTAATAAACATAATAAAATTATACGTAAAGAGGAATAAAAATAATGTGACTTTTAGCACTTAACATTGATGATTATAGTAGACTTACATGGACCATATTTTTAGTTAGCAAAGATGAGGCTTTCAATGAATTTGTTTATTTTACTAACAAAACTCAAAAATCTAGTAACTGTCAAGTTGTCCACATTCGATCAGATCATGGTAAAGAATTTTAAAATTCGAGTTTTATGGATAATTTTAATAAGCATGGTATAAGTCATAATTTTTCTGCACCAAGGACACCACAACAAAGTGGTGTGGTAGAACGTAAAAATAGAACATTAGAGGAAATGGCTAGAACCATGTTGATTGCTAGTGGTCTCCCTAGAAACTTTTGGGCCGAAGCTGTTAATATTGCATGCTATATTTTAAATCATGTGTTGATTAGACCTATCACCCTTAGGACACCTTATGAATTGTTTAAAGGTGTTAAACCGAATATTTCCTATTTTCAAGTGTTTGGATTTAGATGTTTTGTTCATGTTAATGGAAAACGTAATATAGGAAAGTTTGATGAAAGAAGTGATGAAGCAGTATTTCTTGGCTATTCATCTCATAGTAAAGCATATAGAGTATACAATAAGAGAACAATGTGTGTTGAAGAATCTGTTCCCATTATTTTTTATGAAACTAACTTTATGACAAGTGAACAAGATACAGGTAATTTTAAAATAGGTCTTGCAGACTGGGAAGATGATGAAAATATACATAAAGAGTACAGCTGTTCATGGGCGGGCTTGGGCGGGTAACGGACCGGGTAGCACCTAAAAATTCTACCCGCGGGCTCAAATATTCAAAAGCCCGCCCGCATTCGCGGGCATATTTTTTTGTCGCTACCCGCCCATTTTTAAAGCGTGCGGAACCCGCCGGTAGGGGGGTATTTTTTTATAAAAATTTAAAACATAAATCATATTATAAAGTTAAGTTTTATAAGAACAAAAAAAATATAATATTACATTATCTAAATTACTCTAAATATATATAAAGTCTCAAAATAGTCAAATTACATGAATATTGAATATAGAAGGTGGAGTCGGCTACTTGTTCGAACTTTGATAGTCGATTGCTTGAGTGCTTTAAGGGTTAAAAATATTAAAGTCTAAAAGAAGTAAACCTTAAGGCTAGTAGAAAAGTAATAAACTAAAGTTGGGTATGGGTCACATAATAGTATAGTTTAATATTTAATAAAATAAATTATTTAATAAATAATATATTAAACTAAGCGGACCGGCGAGTATACCCGCGGGTAATTTTTTGGTGTCGCTACCCGCCCGTGTATCTTGGCGGGCGGGTAATTACCCGTCCAAACTTTAAAATTTTTTGGTAAACGTTGTCCATGCCCGCCCGTTTTTCGAGCCGGATTGGGCGGGCCTAGCGGGTAGCCCGCCCATGAACAGCTCTAATAATGAGTAAGATCCTAGAAAAATAAGAGAAGAACAGGTTCAAGAAGAAATAGAAGAGCTTAATCAAGAACAGGAACAACAGGAAAATCAGGACCAACTAGGTGTTCCTAGTAGGGGTGAAAGTTCGGTCTACGGTTTGGATTTTCATCGAAACCAAATCGAACCATATTTTATTCGGTTTCCATATTTTCAAACCAAACCGAACCATATTATTTTCTAAACCAAACCAAATCGAACCTCTTTTTGTTTGTAGACCAAACCAAACCACCCAAACCGAATTTCCTAGGCCGAATTTTTCTTTTTGGTCGAATAACAATTTAAACTACAATTACAATAATTAAGACAATAGCAAATCATACAAGATTAATAATAATAGACATAATGTCTTACAAAGTCATTCAAAATAACAAATCTTGCAAAATACTAAACAAGTGTGGGAGTGGGACGGCGGTAGTACATGTATTATCAAGGGTTAGGGTTTTCAATTTTTTAAGTTTAGAATGTATTGGGCTTGGGCTAATACATTAACATTAGTGGGCTATATGTAATTTCTAAAATATTTCGGTTTGCGGTCTAGAAATTCGGTTTGCGGTTTTTGAAAATTCCAAACCTAATCCAAACCTTAATATTTCGGTTTTTTATTTTTCAAACCTAATCCAAACCAAATTTAAAAAACACCAAACCATATTTGTTTTTTTTTGGCACATAACCATATTTGTTATTCGGTTTGGTCTAGTTCGATTTGCGATTTTAATCCGAATAAGTTTCACCCCTAGTTCCTAGAGAATAACAGAATCAGCAACCTGAATAAGAACGAAATGTCAATCAAGTCAATGAGCATGTTCCCACAAATGATCCTACAAGAGAATTTGTTCCAAAACCGTGGAAACATCAAAAGTCACATCCACTTCACTTAATCATAAGTGACATAAACAAGGGCACACATACCATATCCAAGCTAAGAAACTTTTCTCTCAACATTGGAACCCAAGAATCACGAAGAAGCCTTACAAGATTCAAATTGGGTTTTTTCCATGCAAGATGAATTGAATGAATTCGAAAGAAATAAAGTGTGACACTTGGAACCAAAACCCAAGAACAAAAACATAATTGGTCTAAAATGGGTTTTTAGGAACAAGCTGGACGAGCATGGAATCATAGTAAGAAACAAAGCAAGGCTCATGGTTAACGAATATAATCAACAATAAGGTATTGGTTATACAGAGACATTTGCTCCCGTAGCAAGGTTAGAGGCTATCAGAATTCTAATTTCTTTTTCTACTTTTATGAACTTTAAACAATACTCAATGGATGTAAAATGTGCTTTCTTGAATGGTTTTCTAGATGAAGAAGTCTTTGTGGAACAGCCACCTGGCTTCGAATATCCATCTTTACTAGATCATGTCTACAAGCTTGATAAAGCTCTTTATGGACTCAAAAAAGCTCCAAGGCAATGGTATAAAAGATTGACTAAGTTTTTGATTGAAAATGATTTTATTAGAGGTAAAACTGATAAGACCTTATTCTTTAAGAATAGAGGTTCAGATATTTTAGTTGTGCAAATTTATGTTGATGATGTTATTTTTGTAGTCACTAACGAATCATTATGTAAAGAATTTGCTAACCTAATAAGTGCTGAATTCGAAATGAGTATGATGGGAGAATTAAATTTCTTCCTTGGTTTGCAAATTAAACAAACGGCTAATGCTATTTTCATCCATCAACAAAAATATAAGAACTTCTAAAGAAATATGGTCTAGATAATGCTAAAACAAACCACACACCCATGGCTACTAAAGTACGACTAGATGAAGATTCGAATGTTATCAATGTTGACCAAACCATGTATAGAGGTATGATAGGATCTTTGTTAAATCTAACTGCCAGTAGACCAGATATTTCATTTAGTGTTGGCGTGTGTGCTAGATATCAATTAAATCCCAAGGAATCATATCATACAGCAGTAAAAAACTTCTAAGATACCTAAAGGGCACAGAGGACTTATCCCTATTTTATCCTAAAAGTGATGTGTATGACTTGAAAGGTTACAGTGATGCAGATTATGCAGGAGATCTCGTCAATGTAAAAAGTACATCAGGTATGGTACAATTTCTTAGCCCATGCTTAGTTTCTTGATGTTTTAAGAAACAGAATACAGTTGCATTATCCACCGCTGAAGCAGAATATGTGGCAGCAACAGCTTGTTGTTCCCAAATGCTTTGGATAAAACAACAGCTGAGAGATTTTGGTATTAAATTTGAATGTGTTCCTATTTATTGTGATAATACTAGTGTCATATGCATATCAAAGATCCCATGCATCATTCTAGGGTTAACCATATACATATACGACATCATTTTCTTAAGGATAATGTTGAACATAAAAATATAATTGTTAAACATGTTAATACACATGAGCATGTTGCAAATATCATGACTAAACCACTTCCTAAGGAACAATAGGAGAAGATGAGATTAGAACTTGGTATGATCAAGCTCCACTAAAGTTTAATGCAAGCTTTCCCCCTCGAGGCAATTACATGAAATTGGAAGGGTTTAATCAGTCACAAAACCTTGATTGAGAAATCAATTACTGCAAGGTACATGTATGCAACTATCTAAGGTACGTGCCATGGAAATCTTCTTTATTGTATATTTAACCTGTTTAGACCAAAGTTGCTTGTGTTCTATCTTATGTGTTATTGTCCTCTTATTATAAAAACGAAAACAGTTATAAAAACAAAAATAATTATTATTATAAAAACGATAAAAATTATAAAAACGAAAAAAAAAATTAATTTAAAATGAGGACATATTCATTTTATTTCTTATTTTCTATATTTTCTTTTTCCACAAATTCCATCATTTTATTATATTTTATTCCTTTCTGGTTGGTCAACTTAAATCATAATGGGAGTCGGATCATCGTGGTATTTCGAAAAACCGTTATTAACTGATAAATTCAACGAATATACCCGTGAAATCTTTGTTACACTCTTTGTTAACACGACATAAACTGATCAAGGAAGTAGTAAACCGTCCCCTCACAACTTTAAAAACCCACTCTCTCACATCACATCATCACTCACACACTCCATCACTCCCTCAATTGAAGTACTATACTCATTACTCCAAAACCTAAACGTGAAATCCCATTTCTTCTTCATCACCTTCTATAATCCACCATGAATCCCTCAAAATCCTCCGTCTCAAGCAAAACCGCAAGGAAGAAGACACCAAAAACCACACAACCCAAAACTTTGCAAGTGATCTACCCTTCAACCGATGCACCATCATCATTATTCCATAAACAAAAGAAATCAAGCACACCCACCGCCATGCATGCCGAAACCAAAAGACCCATTTCAACCGCAAAAGGAGCTTCTTCGTCCAAACCAACAAAACGGACCAAGCAAGCTGATCTTAACAGTGATGAACAGGTTGCCACAGAAATGTCAGTTGGGTTCGGACTCGACAAGTACTTATATGAATCAAACTCTTTCCCTCAATTACATGCGATTTAAAAAAAATTAGGGTTGGGAGATTTTAATGTTTGATTACTCGTGCAACCATTTACCCAAACCTAATGCGAGAGTTTATAAAAAAATTCACCATGGAAAATGGGTTTTGTTCTAGTACTGTTAAAGAAATTAAGATTGAGTTTAATAGCTTAATGTTGGGGGAAATGGTTTGATGTTCCTGCTATGGGATTCTACACTTACTATGTTAGTTCAAAGATTGTGTTTTCGGGGATTACGGAGAAGACCGTGTTAAAATTTCTTGGGATTGATGATAAGAAGAGATTTAGCCACAACTCACTGTCACCACTTCATAAATTACTTTACAACATCACATGTCGATTCATTTTACCCCACAACTCTAGCGGAGTGAAGTTAATCTTCGTGACGCCACATTGATTTATTGCTTGGCTAATCATATAAAAATAAATTTTCCATCTTTAATGATTTCGCATTTGTCAGAAAGTATTGAGAAGGGTTTAATGGTTGGGTATGGAGGTTTACTGACTTGCATCTTTAAGAAATTTGGTGTACTGTTGGATGGTCTTCAATTCCCTATGAGTCAAATAACAAAATAAGTGCTAAATGGTTTAAAAATTTGCACTTAAGTTTGAATGAAAAAGGGATATTGGAAGACCTGATTGAAGTTGAGAATCTTAGTTTTGATGATGAGAAGGAGGATGGAGACAAAGAAGAAAAATGTAAGAAAATGGAGGTAGATGACACTAGTGGAAAAAACGTTATTGGCTGCTCGTTATTGGCTGCGGTTTTAGGTCATACGCAGCCAATGTAATTAATTAAAATTATGTAAAAAAAAATTCAACATAGGCTGCGGTTTTAAGCTATGTCCGCAGCCAATATGAGAAAAAATATTAAAGACTGCGGTTGTTATAGAGCTCGCAGCCAATGTTCATTAAAAAAAAATTTAAGCCCAAGCCCACATGAAAAAACCCTAACTGATGTAATTTGTTTCCTCTCATAAACCCTGTGCCGTTTTCATCCTTATTCATATTTGATAGTTTCCTCTCATAAACCCATATCACTTTCTCTCATAAATAACCCGAATCCCTTTCCTTCAACCCTAATCTCTCTTCTAGATTTCGATTAGTCTTCATCTTCTTCAAATCCTTCTTCAAATCCTTCAAATGAAGACCCACAAGTTTCTTCTCCTTCATTAATGAAACCCTAATTAAAGGCTGTCAATGGAGGTTTAAATCCTTCAAATACCTAAAATTTTCGAAATCCTTCTTCAAATCCTTCAAATGAAGACCCACAAATTTTCGAAATCATCCATTAATGAAGACCCACAACTTTCTTCTCCTTCATTTCATACACATTGCTTCGCCATCATTTCTTCTCAAATGGAGGTGGAAGATCTCAAACTGAAACCCTAATTAAAGGTTGTCAAAGGAGGTTTAAAGGCTGTCAGTGAGTTCGAGATCTTGAATCGTTTTTGGATCTTGTCAAACGGAAGATCTGGGTTAATTTCTTGAGTTCTTGTAATTTTAATTTTAGATTGTAATTTTAATTTAGTTTTTGGATCTTGAATCGTTCTTTGTTCGTTTTTGATGTTCGAATTCATGTTAAATTGTTCGAATTTTGTTTTTCTGGGTTCTTTCGTTTTTGATGTTCAAATTTTTGTCGTTCAAATTTATTAAAATGATTATTTTTAATGTTATTCATGATTGTTTTTCTGGGTTCTTTCGTTTTTGATCGTTTTTCATTGTTTTTCATTAATTGTTTTTCTGGCTTCTTTCGTTGAAAAATAGATCAACACTTAATTAAGTGTGATTGTTTTTCATTGATTGTTTTTCTGGGTTCTTTTGTTTTTGATGTTCGAATTTTTTTTTAGTTGTGAAAATAGATCAAAGGCTGCGGTTCTTCCCATGACCGCAGCCAATAATCTCCTTTTTTTGTTGTGAAAATGGACTATAGGCTGCGGTTTTTAGGACCGCAGCCAATAAGATTTCTCATTTGCTGCTACTCCAAGGGCTGCGAGTCAAAACCGCAGCAATTGGCGATTTTTCCACTAGTGAGGATAAGGATCAAGGAGTTGTTCCTTCTGCCTATACTAAACAGGCAGAGGCTACACAAGAACAGGGGGAAGCCTTGAGAGAGGGAGAAGGTGAAGAACTTGAGGAACAAAATTCCGATGAAAGTTCTGATGATGAAGAGGTTGTTATGCCAGTGAAGAAGGAACCGATGCTCACACCTAGGAAGAGCAGTAGGTTAGCTTCTAAGCGTCCAGTGGAATTGGATGAAGAGACTACCTCACCTTCCACCAAAGAACATACATGTGCACCTCCTTCCTCAAAAACCGTCACACCTCCCCACAATTGATTCCATCACCACCACCATCACCCATACATTCAACTCCACCTCCACTTGATACACAGGTTTCACCCCCACATACTTCACATGGGGTTGATGAGTCTGCTAACCCCTTACATGTTCCTCCAACTGCATTTGATTCTATCCTCGCAAAGCTTAATGATTTTCTGTCTCGTTTATGTGCTTTCCAAGATGAAGTTCGTGTCTCGCTTGCTACTATCATTGATCAGCTGACCCAGATGGAGTCCCATCTTGGTTCCAAGCTCGATTCTGTTACATTTGTTTTACTCTATTACATTTGTTTTACTCTATCTTAATTAAGGTTGGTTCCAAGTTCGTGTCTCACAAAGCTCTATTACATTTGTTTTACTCTATCTTAATTAAGTTTGTTTATAAAGTTTGCGGGGGACTTTGTTGGCCCTCTTAAGTTTTGATAATAACTTCACTTTTATATAAACAAACATGTTTTAGAGATTGCTTTTATAGATCGTATATCCAATTTGTTAAAGTCGTTGATGGTACCTAAAACGCTTGTTTAAAGAATATTGTACATGTCAAAGTCAAAGTCAAAAGTCAAAATAGTCAGCTTGGAAGATCATTTGGAAAGTCAAAAGTGAAATTGATTTCTAATGTTCCAAGAATTGGTAATTTGATAAAAGTACTGAGACAGTGCATTGTTCCCAACGAAACAGGTCTGGAGAAGTTGGTCAGCTAAAATAACGTAGGAAATTATTTTTTCTATTTTTTGTGGATTGTACAGTTAAAAATTAGGATATTGCATAAATTATTAATTGGCAAAAATTAAGTAATCACCTAAAATAAATCTAAAGGATGAGAATAAGTCTCCTTATTTCTCTCCACAAAAATAGGGAGTTAGTTAGGGTTTTAATTTAATTAATCTTAATTAACTATTTTTTGGCTAAGAAACATCTAAAACCAACAGTGTGTAATTGAGTAACTTCCAAGTTATTACCCACGTTCCCACATTTGAAAATAAGGGAAATATGGGTAGTTAGGGTTTGAAAGCCCACGGTTACTCTTATATAAAAAGAGATGTTTTTAATCGGTTATATTGAGGTGTGCCCTAACCGAAAATTCAAGAGAGATCACCCCAAGTAAGAATAATATTTATTATTTCTTTTTGCCAATTAATTAGTAATATTTTTCTTGTACAATATCTTAATTTTAATCCATTCTAGAGAAATTTATTTGTAAGGGTTTTTGAGAGTTTGTAACT
This sequence comes from Amaranthus palmeri, assembly GCA_019776075.1. Classification (NCBI taxonomy): domain Eukaryota; kingdom Viridiplantae; phylum Streptophyta; class Magnoliopsida; order Caryophyllales; family Amaranthaceae; genus Amaranthus; species Amaranthus palmeri. The sequence goes on from JAAKBH010000150.1 coordinate 95,397, forward strand.
AGACTTAAGGGAAGTCTAGGGGAAACGTGAGAAAGAGAAGAGAAGTGGCCTAGTTGAGAAGAGAAGAGAAGTGTTTTATGTAATTGTATAAATTGCCTAAAACTTATTAAGAGAAGCTTAAAATCCCGAGTGGTCGTGGTTTCTTTCTATTAGGCCTCAAAAGTTTCCACATAAAATTCTTGTCTCCATTTATCTTTCTAGCTTTTTGTTAAAGTATTGATTGTTTACTTTATATTCCACAAAAACAGGGCAAAAGTACTTAAAAGTACAATAGAACAATTCACCCCCCCCCCCCTCATGTTGTATTCATTGTCTTTAACTGTTTCTACACAAATGTAGGCTGACAATGAACTCTAATAAGCTTTATTTTATGCAATCTAAGTTATATATTTTCTAACAGATGTTGGCTGACAGTGGACTCTACAAAGTTGTGTGGTAACTTGCAATCAAACCAAAGAATACGAATGACTATTTAAAAATCCTTTGACAAAGCATTTATCCATTTTTCCTAAAAATTAATTGATAGATACTGCTTTTTATCTCAATAGTGTTTATGCATTTACTAATTAAGTCGCTATAAATATTCTGATTCCTTAGTATTTGAACTCCACTCTTCACTTCTATTTGTTCATCTTCCTTCAACTTAATCTTCATGTTTTATATAGCTCTCTTTTTCTAAGTAATAATTTTATAGAAAAATAAAAAAAAAAAAAAAAAAAAAAAAAAAAAACAAGAAACAAACCTCCGAAATTGATAGATTTCACAGATGTAACATAACACTGATCTTTCAACAGTACTGTGTTAACCTGCAATACTCACCCAAAGATACGAATCGTTTTTTTTTAAAAAAAAACAAAATTCAGGCTAACAATTTTCCTAATACATTAATGATGAAAACTCTTTTATTCTCCCAATACTGTGTACACTTTTCGTTTCAAAGCGGAAAAAACACTGTAATTATACGTATTCCTCTGTAACCGCCCTGAATTATGAAGGCCAAGACTAATTGGAATTTAGTATTAATAAAGCGAAAACTTGCTTTTGCCAGCACAATAAAGGGGATTACTTAAAGGATAAATCAATGTCCAAGTAGAATACTTGAACCACAACCAAAGCAATATAACGGAAGTCTTAACTGTCTAAAATAAAGGAAAATTACAACCATATCGAAATAAGTCCAAAGTTCAAATTACACCCTTAAAATAGTCCAAACCTAAACAACCAAACTAATAGTCTTTCAAATACAATAAAGATATCTAAACAAAGGGGAGTCATACTCCAACTCGGGTTCGTCTTCTGCTCGCATATCCATTCTTCGTCGAGGTGCCATAGGGGTTTACTCTAAAAACAAAACCATAGGAAAAACATACAAAGCATAGTATCAGCAAAAAGGTTGAGTATAAACACACTAGTATCCGTCAAACAAGTTATCAAAAACCTTTTTGATTTGAGTAAATTCATTTTGAAAGATGCTTTTTCATTTGATAAATCATATTACGATTCAAACCAGTTCAATGATTCTATAGTAATTTCAAATTCTCAATTTTCATCATAAATCTTAAGATCTCAATGGATCCAATCAATTTCAAACTCATATCATAAGTTTGCATGGGTACTCTGTGAGTCAACCTGTGACTCATTTGGTAGTTGGTCTACCGTCCGCGACATGTCCGGCAAGTGTAACACAATGGTATTGTGAACAATACGCGATCAGCATTGGTGAGCCGTTTAATCATGCACACAACATTTGTTGTGGCATATGTACCCGTCATTTAAGCTAAAACACTTTTGTATATAATGATTCTGACTTGTTCTGCAACCTGTAGGATTTTTGTCGATCTTGGGAAGCCTTCATCCGATCTCTAATGATTTTGACTTGTTCTACGGTCTCTCTTATCATCTTTGGTCCAATGACAACGTCGGGCCTTTCGGTAGTGTCCCACACCTTTGGCCATACAAGGCCTCATAGGGAGCCATACCAATACTACTATGGTAACTATTATTGTAAGAGAATTCTACCAATGGTAAGATGTCCTTCCACGAACATTGGAAATGCCCGAAGCATATCCTCTAGAGTCTGGATGGTCCTCTAAGTCTGCCCATTTGCTGGGTGAAAAGCGGTTTTGTAATTAAGGGTTGTGTCGAATGCCCTTTGTAGCTCATTCCAAAAACGAGCCACAAATTTCGTATCCCGATCTGAAATTATTTTCTTCGGTACACCATGTAGTCTAAGTACTTCTTTCACATAAGCATCGGCTAATTGTTTTGCTTTCCAAGTTACTCTAGCGTGAATAAATCTGGAAATCTTAGTGAGTCGATCAACAATCACTCAATAAGAATCATTTCCCCTTCTCGAACGTGGCAATCCCACAACAAAGTTCATAGTCACTTATTCCCACTTCTACTCAGGCACCGAAAGTGGTTGCCATTCCCCTGCAGTGCGCTGATGGTCAATCTTGACTTGTTGACATACTAGACATCGAGCTATGAAATCCTCGACATCCTTCTTCATGTTCATCCACTAAAAGTATTGTTTCAGATCTGCTAGCATCTTATCCCGTCCTGGGTGGACAGAATACACAGTCGAATTTGCCTCCTAGAGTATTTTCTCTATCAATTTAGGATCTCGGGGCATGTATAACCTTCCCTCTAGATGAATGCTCCCATCTTTAGCAGTGCTGAAGTCTTTCACAGCACCCTTTTCAATACCAATCTTCAACTCGGACTAGAAGTCATCATACTGTTGTAGCTCACGTATCTCCTCATGTAGACTCGGCGTTGTACTCATAGCATTGAGAACACTGTCATATGATCCCTTAACCACAATCAATTCTAGCTCCTTCATCTCCTTATAGATCTCGTAGGGTACTGAAATTAGTCCATTTACAACCATCCTCGGTTTTTGGCTTATGCTACACGATTTTCTTTTCCGGGATGATACTCCAAAAGTGAGGTCATAATCTTTCATCAATTCTAGCAACTTTCTCTGCCTCATGTTAAACTCCTTTTGTGTAAACAGATAAGTCAAACTCTTGTGATCGGTGTAGATCTTGCAAGTAGTGTCGTAGAGATAATGCCTCCAAATTTTTAAGGCAAATATAACTCCTACTAATTCCAAATCGTGCACCAGGTAGTTCTTCTCATTCTGCCTCAATTGTCTCGATGCGTAGGCAATAACTTTCCCCTCTTGCATGATTACACAACCCAAACCCTCTAAAGATGCATCACTGTAAACCGTGAACTCTTTCCCATCCTCAGGCAATTCTAGCACTGGAGTCGTTGCCATACCTCTTCTTCAATTCTAGGAAAGCATCTTCACACTTTTGTGACCACACAAACTTGGTATTCTTTTGGACCAAACTGTTGATCGGTAGTGCAATCTTAGAAAACTCATCAACATATCTTCGGTAGTAACGTGCCAAACCCATAAAGCTTCTTACCTAATTTACACTAGTCGGTGCTGGCCAATCAATGATAAGCTTTATCTTCTCGGGGTCTACCGTTATGCAATCTTTTGAGATTACATGACCGAAAAAGACAACTCGATCCAACCAGAACTCACACTTGCTCAACTTCCCATAAAAGCTTATTTCCCTCAATCGTGTCAATACCAATCTTAGTGCTCCTCATGATCTTTCTCGTTATTAGAGTACAGCAAGATATCATCAATGAAAACCACTACAAACTTATCAAGATAGTCGTGGAATGAAACAGTCGCATTATTGATGGGATTCATTAGTCATTTTCTTAGCGCCTAATTTATTTTTAATATATGTCCGTCACTAATTAAATTTAATTAGTGATAGTAATAATTTAAAAAAAATTCTACGATTATTAGAAACTTGTTAATTCGTAACGTGGTTATGAATCGTAACAAGTAACGTAAACTTTGGAGGTAAAACTTAAAGTTGAGCAACTACCAATAACAGTTCGAGAAAATTATAATTATTACCCGATCACATTATTTAACCATGATAGGAGTAAATCAAATATTTCATGCACATATACAAATGATTTTTAAACATATAGTACAAGTTACATAACTTGTTACATGTACAACAATTTTTACCCAAACTTTAAACTATCTTAGATAAATCTTTCCTACTCTATAATAGACTAAAATGAGACAAAAATTTCATCCAAAACAGCCCCAAATAACAGCCCCAATTGCTGTCCTAAACCCCCTTTTTAGCCCTTTATACACTTACACACTCAAGCAAAACACTAAAATACTTTTTTGTTCTAATCTAGATTATGCATCATTACAAGCATGCAAGAGACTAATATTTGAAGCAAAGACACTCTATTATCTGAATAAGAATTCAGCCATAAACACCCAAGTACCCAACACATTGCTCCCAAGCTCATCCATGAACAAACACTAGAATCCTTTAAACATTCAACTACTAAAACACCTATCTTTCTCATCCAATCTTCTTCAAAAGCTCATTAAAACTTCTGAAAATTTATGTTTATAAACTCAAATATTCCATAAAAATAAACTTTTTCAAGAGCTTTCCATAGACACCAAACTTGAAGAAATTCACCAAGCATAGAGTAAGTTATGATCATTTCTTTATTCCACTAGTTTTTGTTAAAACTTGTTCATGAAGAACACTTTTCCATGAATCTTTCTATAAGCTAAGATCATTTTAATATGGATAAATGGAGATTAATAATCCCAACTTTGCGTGATCCGCTCAAAACAATCTCAACTTTCGATTATTTTCTAATATACCTAACTTTGTCACTTTGTTGCTCAGGACATACCCTTTAATATGGTAACCGGTTAGAACAGGTAAATCACCTGTTATAACCGGTTATAACAGGAAATATGCGAAAGTTGGGATTGTTTTGAGCGGATCACGCAAAGTTGGGATTATTAATCTCCATTTATCCTTCTTATTTCCATGACAAAAAAGGTGATTTACCTGTTATAACCGGTTACCATATTAAAGGGTATGCCCTGAGCAATAAAGTGGCAAAGTTAGGTATATTAGAAAATAATCGAAAGTTGGGATTGTTTTGAGCGCATCACGCAAAGTTGGGATTATTAATCTCCATTTATCCTTTTAATATTGATATTTTGTGTCTAAAACTAAGAAAAATTATCACTTATAAAATCTCTATAAAAAATGTTCTTTTCACAAACATATATAATTTCTTACTTTAAAAATATAAGTAATATTATGAGACTTGATAAAGTATGTTGCTCATTATAATAAGTATACTCCTAATCATCACAAGTATTAGTTTAACAACTCCAACTAAGGAAATTGAAGTGCATGTTAGAAATCCAAAATTATTATTGATTTTTGGATGAATGCAATATGTGTAGTTGAAGAGTTGGAGTTGAGACTTGAAGGGCAAGACCCGAAGTTGGAACCACTTCTAAGATCGCATCGGAGCTTACGTAGGAGCTTACAAAATACTTATATAGGCTTGGAGTCGAGGTATGTCACATGGGGTGATTTTTAAAGGATTTAAAGTTGGGAAAATTTTGTATAAACTTGTTTTTAAAAATAAAATTACCAATGAGAGGTTCTTAAATCTTGAAAAATGATATCAATTGATAATTTTGAGGAAGAAATGATTTATTACATGTATTGTTATTGTGGGCATCATGCATGTTAATTTTATGAATTGTTGTATGTTTAAAGGCATGATTTATACTACTTTGTCAAAGTAATTGTGATGGAAATGGTTTTAAGGACTTAGAAAATATTTTAAATGCATTTAAAAAGTAATTTCCAGTAGCTATATGTTAAAAAAATCTCTTGAATAATTTTTTTGAAATTGATTCGTTTAATCGATATTTTAATGGATTTTATGGTGCTAACTACTCTTATTATGAAACATGGTATTAGATAAACTCTTGATCATCAAAAATAATTAATAAAATCATATTATAACTTCTCCAATAAGATTTCGCCAGAATATATTTAGTTTGGAATTTTTCATGATTTTTGAGTAATCGTTAAATTGTTTTTCGGTAAATTGCTAAATAGCAAAATATAAAATAATTACTAAATGAAGGAATATGGAGTTGAAATTTTATCACATACTCATATGCACAGTAACTAAATTTGGTAAAATGTTGAGAAGATTTCATTGACGTTTAAGCACCTTAATAATTTTTACTCGGTTATTAATAATCGGTAAGCTAGAAAACGGTAAAATACAAAATAAATACTAAATGACGTCTTTTGATCATGAAAATTTTATGCGACACTTACATAAACAGTATATACATGTTGAAAAATGTATATGGATTTTCGTGACTATATATGGACTTATATAAATTTTATTCGGTTTATCGATAAAATAAAAATATTAATTATTAAAAATACCCCAAACGATAGTTTCTGGAACATCATAAAAGTTTTTAAAATTAATTTATTTGGACTTAAATAACTTTAAACCAATTTTATTAATTTATCGATAAAATGTCTATATAAAAACAAATAAAATATTATACATGAAATTTATAAGTTAATTTATCGATAAAATGTCTATATAAAAAAAATAAAATATAAAGCTAATAATTAATTATTTACTAATTTATCAAAAAATAAATATTATTTATTTATTTAAAGGTGTAATATTGTTAATTAAATTTGAGTAAAAATAGACCTATATCAAAAAGTTATAATATTGTTAGTAACCTACTGCCTCATAGTATAAAATAAGTTTTATTTAGATGGTTTATAGTTTTTATGGCTTTAAAACACCATTTAAATAACGGTAAATACCTAAATGGTCGAAAATAATCGTAAAATCATTATAATAAGTGGCATAACCAATCATAATCTGATGGGCAACCTTAAACTCATTTTAATTAAGGTATTATCATGACTTGATTAACTTGCGTCTTGTTGGAAAATTAATATGTATTTTGTAAATCAATTATCGATTTTATTACCGGCAAAACTATCTCGTATTTAAGAAAATAATGTTTTATGAAATCTTTTGACATAATGATTTTATAGACTTATGAACTATACATACTTGTTTTGAATGAATTTCAAACTCTTTGATCGAAACAAAACATTTTAGTGGTTTCCTTGAAAAATCGTATTGAATTTTTAATCATTTTTTGTTGCGATCCATTTCCACAGATGCTAGTGATGTCCCAATATAATACAAAGGTTATGTTTGATGATTATGCTAAGCATGTTTTACCCATGTGGGAAATATTACGATTTGATTTTTGCTACATTGTAAGTATGTTTTGCTATGTTGCAAATAAATGATGTTTATCATAAGGAAAAAGTTAATATTTTTTTTTACTTTTCAAATGCTATTGAAATTACAAGGTATATATTATATAAAAAATGTTTTAGCCTAAATAGCGGGTACATATGCCACAACAAATGTTGTGTGCATGATTAAACGGCTCACCAATGCTGAGCACGTATTGTTCACAATACCATTGTGTTACACTTGCCGGACATGTCGCGGACGGTAGACCGACTACCAAACGAGTCACATGATGACGCACAGAGTACCCATGCAAACTTATGATATGAGTTTGAAATTGATTGGATCAATTGAGATCTTAAGATTTATGATGAAAATTGAGATTTTGAAATTACTATAAAACCATTGAACTGGATTTGAATGATAATTTGATTTATCAAATGAAAAAGCATTTTTCAAAATGAATTTACTCAAATAAAAAAGGTTTTGATAACTTGTTTGACGGACACTAGTGTGTTTATACTCAGCCTTTTTGCTGATACTATGCTTTGTATGTTTTTCCAATAGTTTTGTTTTTAGAGTAAACCCCTATGGCACCTCGACGAAGAATGGATATGCAATCAGAAGATGAACCCGAGTTGGAGTATGACTCCCCTTTGTTTAGATATCTTTATTGTATTTGAGAGACTATTAGTTTGGTTGTTTAGGTTTGGATTATTTTAAGGATGTAATTTGAACATTGGACTTATTTCGATATGGTTGTAGTTTTCCTTTATTTTAGACAGTTAAGACTTCTGTTATATTGCTTTGGTGGTGGTTCAAATATTCTACTTGGACATTGGTTTATCCTTTAAGTAATCCCCTTTATTGTGCTGGCAAAAGCAAGCTTTCGCTTGATTAATACTAAATTCCAATTAGTCTTTGCCTTCATAATTTAGGGCGGTTACAGTTGGTATCAAAGCCAAGGCTTTGGAAGCTTGTCTAAAATATTTCAAAAATTAGATAACTAGTCTAACTTATAGAAGTTGAAGTTTGGAGTAACTAATGAAAGTAATTAGGAAATAAACTTAAATGAAGGATTATTGATAAAGAAATGATTTAAGTTGTAAGTCTAACTTAAATCAAATAATTAACTAAGTACCAATAGTAAACTAGAAGTCATAAAGGTTCTTAGTAAGCAAGAGATGATCTAATTATGTGGCTAAGTTGCTTAAGCATGACGGTACATTAAGTTGAGAGTAAAGTTGTCATTAAAAGTGTTGAAATATCGAATGAGATGGAAATTGACAAGTTAGTAAGTTACTAAGTCAATAAGAATTAAGAAAGAGTGTTATGCATGTGCATACCTATTTGTCTTAAAGGCATAATTATTAATTAGTTATTAATTACCTCATGGCAGGAACCAACAGGAAATCAAGGAAGGACCAACGGATCCCCAAGCCTAGCTGAATATCTTAACAAAGCAACTTAGAGTCATACAAGAGACCAATGCTCAATTAGCTCAGCTTATAGCCAACCAACATGATATTGTGGATGACGAGACTAAGTTCTACAAAAATCTTTCTACACACAGACCTAATACCTATAATGGTGTTACAGATCCAGTTGTTCTAAAAGATTGGATCAATGAAACTGAGAAAATTCTTGAGGTGGTGAACTGCCCAGAAAATCTAAAGGTTAAACTTGAAGCATTCTATTTAATGGGACTTGTAGAGCTTTAGTGGAGAGCCCAAAAGGGTGTCTCGTCTGCCTCCACATCTTCTAGTGGAGCAGCACAACCCACAAGTTGCAGATGGGAAGATTTCTTAAAGAAACTAAGGGAGTGGTTCTACCCAGCAGTTCTACAGAGACAAAAAGAATCTGAATTTCTTTACCTAAGGTAGCATTCTCTTAGCGTTATTAAATACGCTAACAAATTCTTAGAGTTGGCTCGATTTGCTCCAGACTATGTACTTGATGAGAAGAAAAAGATGGATCGTTTTTACAATGGTCTCAACTTCAGCTACCAAAAGTTGATGGGCCAGTATGAGTCTTTTCAAGCTATGTATGAACATGGTGTGGAAAAGAAATGGTTTGCAAGAGAGAGAAAGATATAAGGAAAAAGAGATTGGGTGGAGACCAAGGAGGTCAGAGCAAGAAGCCCAACGCTGAGGGAAACTTCAAAGGGAATGAGAACAAAAACACCAGAAACTTCCAGAACCAAAATCGCTTCAACAGCAACAAAAACCCACAAAACTCCAATCCGTTAAAAAGTCAATTGTGCGACAGATGCAAGAAATAGCACTCAAAAGGAATCAACTATGAGGGTAAAGTTGTGTGTCTGAATTGTGGGAAACCAGGTCATTTAGCTCAAGATTATTGGGGCAAAAATCGGGGAAACCCCGAGAACGGTGGAGCACGTTACTCAGGAAATCAGGGGAACCAGCGTAACAACTCTAAGCTCCGCCTTGAATATAAAGGCAGCAATAGAGCCTCATCTTCTGGAGGCCAAGGGAACCATTGCCGGAAGGAGGAAAATTCTTTGCCATTACTGCAGCGGGGGAGCCTAACACCTTTGTTCATAAAACAGAAGGTAAAGTCATTTCTGGATTACTATTATAGCTTGGTAAGTCCGCCCGAGTCTTGTTTGACTCCGGGGCTGACAAGTCTTATGTTTCTAAGTCATTCGTGAGATCCTTGAACTGTTATGTTAATGTATTCCCTATACTGCATATAGTTGACTTACCCGATGGATTAACGGTATCATGTAATACAAAGTTGATTGATTGCTCATTAGTAATCTAGGGTAAGGAGTTTCATGTAGACCTAATTGTATTTGACTTAGGAGGGTTTGATGTATACTAGGAATGGACTGGCTAGGTAAACACAGGGCAGTGATTGAGTGCAAAAATGTAATGATTGGGAATAATCCAGCGGACCGCGTAGCTTTTAGTGATGGGACCATACCTAATATTGAGCCAGTGATGATCGAGAGGCTTACCACATTTCCAAAGAGAGATGGGGAAGCCTATGTCTACCACATGAGCGAATCAACATACAAGGAGGTCGACTTAAGCCAGATCTTGATAGTGCGAGAATTTTCTGACGTATTCCCCGAGGAACTACTTGGGTTACCTCCAAAGAGACAGATTGATTTTCATATTGACTTAGTTCCAAGGTCAAGTCCGATATCAAAGGCACCGTATAGAATGGCACCACTTGAGTTGACTGAACTAAAAACTCAACTGGAGGAGTTACAAGACAAAGGGTTTATCAGACCACGTGTATCACCATGGGGAGCTCCAGTGTTGTTTGTGAAGAAGAAATATGGGTCTTTGAGGCTATGTATTAACTATCGGGAGCTAAATAAAATCACAATCAAGAACAAGTACCCACTTCCTAGAATTGATGATTTATTTAACCAGTTGAAAGGAGCAGGAGTTTTCTCAAAAATTGACCTAAGATCTGGTTACCATCAGTTGAGGATAGCGGAAGAAGACATACCTAAAGCTTCTTTTCGCACCAGGTATGGGCACTATGAGTTTAAAGTGATGCCGTTTAGGTTAACCAATGCCCCTGCAGCATTCATGGACTTGATGAATCGAACATTCCACAACTATCTTGATAAGTTTTTCGTGGTTTTCATTGATGATATCTTGGTGTACTCTAAGAACGAGAAAGATCATGAGGAGCACTTAAGATTGGTATTGACACGATTGAGGGAAAGAAGCTTTTATGGTAAGTTGAGCAAGTGTGAATTCTGGTTGGATCGAGTTGCCTTTTTAGGTCATGTAACCTTAAAAGATGGCATAACGGTGGACCCCGAGAAGATAAATACTATCATTGATTGGCCATTACCGACTAGTGTAACTGAGGTTAGAAGCTTTATGGGTTTGGCAATTTATTACCGAAGGTATGTTGATGGGTTTTCTAAGATCGCACTATCGATCACCAATTTCGTCCGAAAGAATACCAAGTTTGTGTGGTCACAAAAGTGCGAAGATGCTTTCCTAGAATTGAAGAAGAGGTTGACAACGGCTCTCATGCTAGTATTGCCTGAGGATGGGAAAGAGTTCACGGTATACAGTGATGCATCTTTAGAAGGCTTGGGTTGTGTTCTCATGCAAGAGGGGAAGGTAATTGCCTACGCATCGAGACAATTGAGGCCGAATGAGAAGAACTACCTGGTGCACGATTTGGAATTAGCCGGAGTTATTTTTGCCTTAAAAATTTGGAGGCATTATCTCTACGGTACTACTTGCAAGATCTATACCGTGAGGGCCGGCATGGTCGTTGGACCAGAGATGATAAGAAAGACCGTAGAACAAGTCAGAATCATTAGAGATGGGATGAAGGTTGCCCTAGATCGACAGAAATCCTACGCAGATCGTAAGAGGAGGAAACTTGAGTTCCATGTCGGTGAGAAGGTGTTCCTTAAAGTCTCGCCAACGTAGGGAGTCAAGAGGTTCGGAATGCAGGGGAAGCTTGATCCTCGGTAAATTGGACTCTATGAGATTTTGCGCAGAGTTGGGGAAGTAGCTTATGAGTTAGCACTACCACCACAGTTAGCCAAGGTTCACAATTTGTTCCATGTATCTCAATTGCGTCGGTATGTATTTGATCCATCACACATTCTCCAGCATAAGTCGATTCAATTTGTTGAGAGCTTGCAGTATGTGGAGAAGCCTGTAAGGATCCTAGGTCAAGAGGTTAGAAAACTCTGTAGCCGCACGATTCCACTTGTGAAAGTATTATGGAGTGGACAGGATGACGACAGTGCTACTTGGGAAAAAGAGGACGACATTTTAATTAGATACCCTTACCCATTTGAGTGATATATGTATTTATAGCCATTAGTTTGAATAAGTTTTGAGGACGAAACTCTTGTAAGAAGGGATGACTGAAACAGTCGCATTATTAATGGGATTTCATTAGTCATTTTTTTAGCGCCTAATTTATTTTTAATATATGTCTGTCACTAATTAAATTTAATTAGTGATAGTAGTAATTTAAAAAAAATTCTACGATGACTGAAAACTTGTTAATTCGTAACGTGGTTATGAATCGTAACAAGTACTTTGGAGGTAAAACTTAAAATTGAGCAACTACCGATAACAGTTCGAGAATATTTTAATTATTACCCGATCACATTATTTAACCATGATGGGAGTAAATTAAATATTTTATGCACATATACAAGTGATTTTTAAACATATAATACAAGTTACATAACTTGTTACATGTACAACAATTTTTACCAAAACTTTATACTATCTTAGATAAATCTTTCCTACAGTATAATAGACCAAAATGAGACAAAAATTCCATCCAAAATAGCCCCAAACAGCAGCCCCAATTGTTGTCCTAAACCCCTTTTTAGCCTTTTATACACTTACACACTCAAGCAAAACACTAAAATACTTTTTTGTTCTAACCTAGATTATGCATCATTACAAGCATGCAAGAGACTATAATTTGTAGCAAAGACACTCTATTTTCTGAATAAGAATTCAGCCATAAACACCCAACACATTGCTCCCAAGTTCATCCATGAACAAACACTAGAATCCTTTAAACATTCAACTACTAAAACACACTTCAAAAACCCATTTAAAACTTCTAAAAATTTATGTTTATAAACTCAAACATTCGATAAAAATAATCTTCATTTCAAAAGCTTTCCATAGACACCAAACTTGAAGAAATACACCAAGCATAGAGTAAGTTATGATCATTTCTTTATTCCACTAGTTTTTGTTAAAACTTATTCATGAAGAACACTTTTACATGAATCTTTCTATAAACTAAGATCATTTTAATATGGATATTTTGTGTCTAAAACTAAGAAAAATTATCACTTATAAAATCTCTATAAAAAAATGTTCTTTTCAGAAACTTATATAATTTCTTACTTTAAAAATTAAAATAAAAGTATGAGACTTGATTAAGTATGTTGCTCAACATAATACGTATACTCCATATATGTTAAAATTATCACAACTATTAGTTTAACAACTCCAACTAAGGAAAGTTAAGTGCATATTAGAAATCCAAAATTATTATTAATTTTTGGATGAGTGCAATATGTTTAGTTGAAGAGTTGGAGTTGTGACTTGAAGGGCAAGGACACGAAGTTGGAACCACTTCTAAGAACGCATCAGAGCTTACGTAGGAGCTTACGAAATACTTATATAGGCTTGGAGTCGAGGTATGTCACATGGGGTGATTTTTAAAGGATTTAAGAACAAGTTGGAAAATTTTTATATAAACTTGTTTTTAAAACTAAAATTCCCAATGAGAGGTTCTTAAATCTTGAAAAATGATGTCCAAATGATATTTTGAGTAAGAAATGATTTATTACATGTATTGTTATTGTGGGCATCATGCATGTTAACTTTATGAATTGTTGTATGTTTAAAGGCATGATTTATACTACTTTGTGAAAGAAATTGTGATGGAAATAGTTTTATTGACTTAGAAAATGTTTTGAATGCATTTTGAAAGTAATTTCCAGTAGATATATGTTAAAAAAATCTCTTGAATAATGTTGTTGAAATTTATTCGTTAAATCGATATTTTATTGGATTTTAAGGTGTTAAATACTCTTATTATGAAACATGGTCTTAGATAAACTCTTGATCATCAAAAATAATTAATAAAATCATATTATAATGTCTCCAACAAGATCAACTCCTGATAGTCAATACATAGCCTCAAACACCCATCTTTCTTCTTCACAAACAACACTGGAGCTCCCCACGGTGATACACTTGGTCTGATAAACCCTTTGTCTTGTAACTCCTCCAGTTGGGTTTTTGGTTCAGTCAACTCAAGTGGTCCCATTCTATACGGTGCCTTTGAAATTGGGCTTGACCCTGGAACTAGGTCAATATGAAAATAAATCTCTCTTTGGAGGTAACCTAGGTAGATCATCGGGGAATACGTCAGAAAATTCTTGCACTATCAAGATCTGGCTTAAGTCGACCTCCTTGTATGTTGACTCGCTCATGTGGTAGACATAGGCTTCCCCACCTCTCTTCGGAAATGTGGTAAGCCTCTCGATCATTTTTGTCTCAATATTAGGTATGGTCCCATCACTAAAAGCTACTCGATCCCCTGGATTGTTCCCAATCTTTACATTTCACTCATACCACTCAATCACTGATCTGTGTTTACCTAGCCAGTCCATTCCCAAAATAACATCAAACCCTCCTAAGTCAAATACAATCAGGTCTACATGTAACTCCTTACCCTGGTTCACTAATGGGCAAGCAATCAACTTTGTATTACATGATACCGTTGATCCATCGGGTAAATCAACTATATGCATTATAGGGCATACATTAATAGAACAGTTCAAGGATCTCACGAATGACTTAGAAACATAAGACTTGTCGGCCCCGGAATCAAACAAGACTTGGGCGGACTTACCAAGTAATAACAGTAATCTGAAAATGACTTTACCTTCTGTTTTAGGAACTAAAGTGTTAGGCTCCCCCGTTGCAGTAATGGCAAAGAATTTTCCTCCTCCCGGGCGCTGGTTCCCTTGGCCTTCAGAAGATGAGGCTCTATTACCGCCTTTATATTCAAGGCGGAGCTGAGAGTTGTTACACGGGTTCCCTTGATTTCTTGAGTAACGTGCTCCATCATTCACGGGGTTTCCTCGATTCTTGCCCCAAAAATCTCGGGCTAAATGACCTGGTTTCCCACAATTCAGACACACAACTTTACCCTCACAGTTGACTCCCTTTGAGTGTCATTTCTTGCATCTGTCGCACATTTGACTTTTTAACGGATTGGAGTTTTGTGGGTTTTTGTTGTTGCTGAAGCGGTTATGGTTATGGAAGTTTCTGGGGTTTTGGTTCTGATTCCCCTTGAAGTTTCCCTCAGCTCTAAACTTATTGCTCTGACCTCCCTGGTCTCTACTTGATCTCTTTTTCCTTATATATTTTTCTCTCTTGCAGACCATTTCTTTCTCCACAGCATGTTCATACATAGCTTGAAAAGACTCATATATTGGCCCATCATTTTTTGGTAGCTAAAGTTGAGACCATTGTAGAAATAATCCATTTTTTCTTCTCATCAAGCACATAATCTAGAGCAAATCAAGCCAACTCTAAGAATTTGTTAGCGTATTCAGTAACGCTAAGAGAATGTTGCCCTAGGTAAAGAAATTCTGATTCTTTTGTCTATGTAGAGCTGCTTGGTAGAACCTCTCCCTTAGTTTCTTCAAGAAATCTTCCCATCTCCAACTTGTGGGTTGTGCTGCTCTACCAGCAGATATGAAGGCAGACGAGACACCCTTTAGGGCTCGCCACCATAGCTCTGCAGGTCCCACTAAATAGAATGATGCAAGTTTAACCTTCAGATTTTCTAGGCAGTTCACCACCTCAAGAATTTTCTCGGTTTTATTAATCCAATCTTCAAGGACATCTGGATCTATAGCACTGTTGTAGGTCTTAGGCCTGTGTTAGCAAGCCTTTTGTAGAACTTAGTCTCGTCATCCACACTAGCATGTTGGTTGGCTATAAGCTGAACTAATTGTGCATTGGTCTCTTGCATGACTCTAAGTTGCTTTGTTAAGATATTCAGCTGGGTTTGGGGATTCATTCCTTCTCCGATATCCTCTTAGTTCCTGGCATGAGCTAATAACTAATTAATAATTATGCCTTTAAGACAAATAGGTACATGTATAATATTCTTTCTTAACTCTTATTGACTTAGTAACTTACTAACTTGTCAATTTCCATCTCATTAGATATTTCAACACTTATAATAATGACATTACCCTCAACTTAATGTACCGTCATGCTTAGGAAACTTAGCCACATAATTAGATTATCACTTCTTATTAAGAACCTTTAAGACTTCTAGTTTACTAATAGTACTTAGTGAATTATCTGATTTAAGTTAGACTTACAAGTTAAATCATTTCTTTACCAATAATTCTTAATTTAAGTTTATTTCCTAATTACTTTCATTAGTTACTCCAAACTTCAACTTCTTTAAGTTAAACTAGTTATCTAATTTTCCAAATATTTTAGACAAGCTTCCAAAGCCTTGACTCTGATACCAATTGTAACCGCCCTAAATTATGAAGGCAAAGACTAATTGGAATTTAGTATTAATCAAGCGGAAGCTTTCTTTTGCCAGCACAATAAAGGGGATTACTTAAAGGATAAACCTATGTTCAAATAGAATACTTGAACCACAACCAAAGCAATATAACGGAAGTCTTAATTGTCTTAAATAAAGGAAATTATAACCATATCGAAATAAGTCCAAAGTTCAAATTACATCCTTAAAATAATCCAAACCTAAACAACCAAACTAATATTCTCTCAAATACAATAAAGATATCTAAACAAAGGGGAGTCATACTCCGACTCGGGTTCCTCTTCTGCTCATATATTCATTCTTCGTTGAGGTGCCATAGGGGTTTACTCTAAAAGCAAAACCATTGGAAAAAACATACAAAGCATAGTATCAACAAAAAGGTTGAGTATACACACACTAGTGTCCGTCAAAAAAAAATATCAAAAACCTTTTTGATTTGAGTAAATTCATTTTGAAAGATGCTTTTTTATTTGATCAATCATATTATCATTCAAACCCAGTTCAATGGTTCTATAGTAATTTAAAATTCTCAATTTTCATCATAAATCTTAAGATCTCAATGGATCCAATCAATTTCAAACTCATAGTATAAGTTTGCATGGGTACTCTGTGAGTCATCATGTGACTCGTTTGGTAGTCGGTCTACCGTCCGCGACATGTCCGGCAAGTGTAACACAATGGTATTGTGAACAATACGCGCTGGGCATTGGTGAGTCGTTTAATCATGCACATAACATTTGCTATGGTATATGTACCCACCATTTAAGTTAAAATATGTTTGTATATATTATATACATTGTAATTTCAATAGCATTTGAAAAGTCAAAAATATTAACTTTTTCCTTATGATAAACATCTTTTATTTGCAACATAGCAAAATATACTTTCTTTACAACATAGCAAAAATCAAATCATAATATTTCGCACATGGGTAAAACATGCTTAGCATAATCATATCATCAAACATAACATTTGTATTATATTGGGGCATCACTAGCATGTGTGGAAATGTATCGCAACAAAAAGTGATTAAAAATTCAATACGATTTTTCAAAGAAACCACTAAAATGTTTTGTTTCAATCTAAAAGTTTTGAAATTAATTCAAAATAACTATGATATAGTTCATAAGTCTTTAAAATCATTATGACAAAAGATTTCATAAAACGTTATTTTCTTAAATACGAGATAATTTTGCTGGTAATAAAATCGATAATTGATTTACAAAAAGACATATTAATTCTCCAACAAGGCCCAAATTAATCAATTCATTATAATACCTTAATTAAAATGAGTTTAAGGTTGCCTCATAAGATTATAATTGGTTATGTCAATATATAATGTTTTTACGCTTATTTTCGACAATTTAGGTATTTACCGTTATTTAAATTGTGTTTTAAATCCATAAACATTATAAACCATCTAAGTAAAACTTATTTTATACTATGAGGCCGTAGGTTACTAACAAAATGATAAATTTTTGATAAAGGTCTATTTTTACTCAAATTTAATTATCAATACTACAGCTTTAAATAATTATACAATATTTATTAATTTGATAAATTGGTAAATAATTAATAATTAGCTTAATAAAATTTTAACAAAGTTCTAGAAGTTATAAAATACTTTTATTAGCTCATTTTAACTTATAAATGTCATGTATGATATTTTATTTTGTTTTAATACAGACATTTTATCGATAAATCAATAAAATCGGTTTAAAATTATTTAAGTTCAAATAAATTAATTAAAAAATTTTTATTATATTCCAGAAACTATCTTAAGGAATATAAAATTTAAAATAACCATTAAAACCGTGTGGGGTATTTTTAATAATTAATATTGTTATTTTACTGATAAACAAAATAAAATTTATTTAAGTCCATATATGGTCATGAAAATCCATATAGATCTTTCAACATATATATACTGTTTTTATAAGTGTCTCATAAAATTTTCATGCTCAAAAGACGTCATAAACTATTTGTTTTGTATTTTACCGTTTTCTAACTTACCGATTATTAATAACTGAGTAAAAATTATTAAGGTTCTTAAACGTCAACAACATCTTTTAAAAATTTTACCAAATTTATTTACTGTCCATATGAGTATGTGATAAAAATGTCAAGTCCATATGCCTTCATTTAGTAATTATTTTATATTTTACTATTTAACAATTTACCGATAAACAATTTAACGATTACTCAAAAATCATGAAAAATTCCAAACTAAATATATTCTGGCCAAATCTTGTTGGATACATAATAATATGATGTTATTAATTAGTTTTGATGATCAAGAGTTTTTGTAATACCACATTTCATAGTAAGAGTATTTAACACCTTAAAATCCATTTAAATATCGATTTAACGAATAAATTTCAACAAAATTATTCAAGAGTTTTTTTTCACATATAGCAACTGAAAAGTACTTTTAAAATGCATTTAAATTATTTTCTAAGTCCATAAAATCATTTCCATCACAATTACTTTCACAAAATAGTGTAAATCATGCCTTTAAACATATACAACAATTCATAAATTAACATGCATGATGCCCACAATAACAATACTTGTAATAAATCATTTTTTACTCAAAATTATCATTTTGATATCATTTTTCACGATTTAAGAACTTCTCATTGGAAATTTTATTTTTAAAAACAAGTTTATACAAAATTTTCCCAACTTGTTCTTAAATCCTTTAAAAATCACCCCATGTGACATACCTCAACTCCAAGCCTATATAAGTATTTCGTAAGCTTCTACGTAAGCTCCGATGTGTTCTTAGAAGTGGTAACCACTTCGGGTTTTTATCCTTCAAGTCTCAACTCCAACTCTTCAAGTAAACATATTGCATTCATCCAAAAATCAATAAAAATTTTGAATTTCTAACATGCACTTAACTTTCCTTATTTGAGTTGTTAAACTAATACTTGTGATGATTTTAACATATTTGGAGTATACTTATTATGTTGAGCAACATACTTAATCAAGTTCTATAATTTTACTTTAATCCTTTAAGTAACAAAACTTATAAGATTGTGAAAATACATTTTCTTAGTTTCCGATTTTTTTTATAGATTTATACAAGTGATGATTTTTCCTCTTTTTAGTCATAAAATATATCTTTATAACATACTTGATTTATGAGAAAGATTTTATACAAAAATCATTTTTATATTTACTTGTTCTAGTATAAGTTGGAAAAACAAAGCTTGTAACTTGAATTTAGACTACCTTGTTAGAATGCTCCAAAGTGGTATGGATGAAGTATGATAAAATGAATAATGTTTTTATGAAGTTTTTATGCTCATAAAACTCATATAGATAACATTTTTGTAAGTGTTTTTGTATGGGAATGAAAGTGTTTTTGTTAGAGATTGTTAGAGATGACCTTGTATGTGTTTATATGAATAGTTTGAGGAGTATATGAAGATTTTAATAATCCGGACAGCAACTATTATGCACTAGAATGTGTGTTTTTCAAGTGGTTTTAGTGAGGTTTTGAACTAGAAACATGTAGGACTTGTAGAAATTTTTTAGGGAAGTTGTTTGAATGAGTTTGTGGGGTGTATTAGGTGACAATTTATGAGTGAAATGAAGATGATGGAAGGGGTGATTTTCTAGAGAAAAATCAGATGTTTTTGGCCTTTGTATTTGGTCTTTGCATGCATGTAATGATGCCCAACATAGGTTAGAACAAAAGGGGTTCTTGGGTAGAGTTTTTAGCTTGTGTGTGTAAGTGTAGAAAGAGCTATAAGAGGAATTAGGACAGCTTTAGCATGGCTGGTTGGGGCTATGTTTTTGATGATTTTTGTCCATCATTTGATCTATTATAGTGGAGGAAATGTTTATCTAAGACAGTTTAAAGTTTGGGTAAAAGTTGTTGTACATGTAAAAAGTTATGTAACTTGTACTATATGTTTAAAAATCACTTGTATATGTGCATGAAATATTTAATTTACTTCCATCATGGTTAAATAATGTGATCGGGTAATAATTAAAATTTTCTCGAACTGTTATCGGTAGTTGCTCAACTTTAAGTTTTACCTTCAAAGTTTACGTTACTTGTTACGATTCATAACCACGTTACGAATTAACAAGTTTCTAATCATCGTGGAATTTTTTTCAAATTATTACTATCATTAATTGTTTAATTAGTGACGGACATATTAAAAAAAATTATGCGCTAAAAAATGACTAATGAAATCCCATTAATAATGTGACACTTTCATCCTCAGTATTTTAACTTATCTCACCACTTTTGTTTTCCTAAATCATATTCTCCCAACATGCTCTCCATTTTTAGACATCAAAATCAGAAAATAAAAAAATAAAATAAAAAAATAAAAAATAAAAAATAAAATAAAATAGCAGAAAAAAAATAGCATGAAAAGACTCTGAAGTGCAAGAAAAAAAGGTCTATGTTCATTAGTCTCTAAAATGTTATGGTTTTGCTTTTGGTTGAATGGTCTAATTTCAGCCCTCTTATGATCGTAAAGATCTTTTTTGTAAAATTTTGGTTGTGTTCTTGTGCATATTACAGGGACTATGATAACGATTTGTGTTTTGGACTCATTGGCAAGGCTCATCATTACTCTTCAAAACACTACAGGAAAAGGTTTAACTGATTCCGTATTTGATGACATCAGATCAACGGTGTCTAACGTTCAACGTGCAGGCTTGAAAGTGAACTGGTTAGCTCCAATAGTTGAAAAGGCATTGATCATACATAAAAGAAAGCCACAAATAGAGTCTATAATAATGAAGAATAAGAGGAAAACTCAACTTGCTAAAGAAATGCAGAAGTTCCTTGCTCATATCTTAGCACATTAAGGTTCCCAGACCGCTTTAATCAAAAGCTGTACATTTATTATATGTAAATTAAAATAGTATTAAAGTGTACCAAAACATAGAAGTTTAATGATTACATTTTAGCATTTTCTGACGCAATTTATAAGCACCGATTGGGAGCCTACATATCAGAAACATAAAACTTAAGTTTATTTTTTTAGATGTAAGTTTGGGTGCTGAGAATACTAACTATTCCATTGGCATATTTCTTTTTATTTTTGGATTTATTCTTTAACTGGTGATCCTATCCCAAAATTTTTACCCAGAAAGTTTTTTTCCATTATTATAAGCTTCCAAAAGTTTTCATGCCAGAAGAATTTTTCTCAGAATTCTTGTCCAAGGTTTCATTGTTCCTATCATAGATTAATGTCGTTTTTGTTTTTCCTGTCATTTTTCTTTATGCCAAATATGTATCGTCCCAAAATTTTTTAGGCCAGAAATCCTTGATCTCAGCTTATGTACTTTACAATTTTATGAGCAAGGAATATTGTTTATGCATTTAGTATTCTTTATATTAAAGCGGTTTAATTTGTACCATACAGATTTGTTAAATAATGATTATTTAACAAATCTTTATGTAATAATGCATAAACAGTATTCCTTGCTAAAGAAATCTTTATTTTTCATACACCCTCATCATTTAATACGAATTATGCCAGATATGTACCATCAAATAAAGAAATTCTTATTTTTTGTGTAAAATGCTTGAACATAGACCCTCATGTTCTTGCGCTTCAAAGTCTTATCATGTTGTTTTTTTCTGCTATTGTTTTTTTTTCTGTTTTTGATCCGTCTAAAGATGGAGACATAATATGATCGCTATCCTTGCTTTGACACAAAAAGTCAACTCAAGTAGTCAAACAACCAACCCCCATAAGTGAAAGTAATTTACTTTGTAGTAGAGGAAACCTTATGCTACAAATTCCACTGTCGAGGAAATGAGCAATCTTGGAATTACTTTTTAATAAAATGTATGTAGAAAGCGCCAAATTTCCAGTAAGGAGATTCCAAATTTTTCATCATCCTTAAACCCAATGTCCCTCTTGGAAGAAGGGCGCCCAAGTGAGAAAAGATGACGGACAATTCATATTTGTACTCCCATTACAGAAAGGACTAAAGAAAAGCGGTCGATTTTACCTCAATCATGTAGAAGCCCTGCACAAATAACCAATGCTTATTTTCATATATGATAGAAAGTTCGGGAAAATTGCGATTGAGTCGCATACAAGTTGATAACAAAACGTTTGAGATTCAACCAGCCAATTTTTTATCTCATTTGTACCAATACACTATTTTGTTATTTACACATTACTCCTATCACATCTAAAGTAGCCATAGAAAAATAATAGTAACTTTCTTAAAATATTGGAAATATAAGCCTATTCATAGTCTTCTCAAAATCATATTATGGCTACAATTATCAACACACATTAGTAATCATAATATGTATAACATTTGTATATGAGAAATGTGTTTAGTGCATTTAGCATGTGTTTGATAAGAAAAGGTATGGTGACACGAACTTATAGTTGCATTAAGAAAGTTATTTCTAGACTATCTCAAGTGTAAATAGACAAGACTCATTTATAGGTTACACATCCACCAAAAGCTTTAAAACACTCTTGTACAAGTAGGGATGGCAATTCAGTCCGAGTCGGATTAGAAATCCGACCCTAGTCCGACTCGATCCGAGGAATATAATCCGATTTGAGTTCGAGGAAAAAGTCATCCAAATCCGACTCCGACTTTTTATCTGAGTCCGAGTTAGAGACAGACCAAAGTTGGACCTTAATAAAAATCCGACACTCCGACCCGACTCCGACCCTGAAGGGAATCCGACTTTGAATTTGACTTTTACACCAATATTTAATTTCCTTTAAAACACTAGACGTGACTAACTCTACCTCTCTCTCATACTATTTGTAAAAACTACTTGGTATTTTTATTTAGATTAATCAATCTGAATACGACAAATCAGATCAAGAGAAATAAAAACGCCAAATCAATATGCGAGAAAATTTGTTAAATTGTAGTAGTTAGACTATTTCTCTTGTTAAGCTTGAATTCAAAGTACATATTTTTTTGATAAATTGTATTTGAAAAATATATTTTGTTAATTTTGTATGCTTTAAAATCATTAGTACAAAATCAACGATACTATTTGATGATAATCCAACTCCACATCCGACTCCGTTGGAGGTCCGAGAGTCCGAGTCGGGGCAAGCTTGGAGTATGCATAATTCAACTCCGAGTGGAGGTGGACTGGAAAAAAAAAAACTTCGACTACTATCCGAAGCAAAGTCGGAGTATATATAATCCGAGTCGAGTCCGATCCATTGCCATCCTTGTGCACAAGTGAATAATAAATAAAAAAATCAAATCAAAATTGTATTTTCTATATGAATGAAACAACACCAATTTATAAGCACTTTCCAACGACTATACTTCTACTTCATCAAACATATTCATAAAGCATAAATATATTTTGGTAGAACTAAAACACGCCATTAATGATATAGTTGTTAAAACAACTTTAAAAAGGTCATTTCAATATTTATGATTAATACTTAAGTCAGCTCAAACTACCAAAAATTTCTAACAATAAATGTCAAACAAGCCCCATAAATAATAATGAAATTCTAGATACTAGATATGATGATGATAAAAATTCGAGTCACGATGAAAAGCAGGGAAAACTGATTCAGGTGAACTCAAAATACTTAAAGTTAAATATGAATTAGTCTCCAATGTCCAAATTAACAATGTGTGTGCCCAAGCATCTTAAGCACATATATATAAGTGGGCCTAATAAAGCCAACAGCTTACTTCCCAAAATAAGTAAACCGGTTTAGCACTTTTGAGTTGCTTACACTAAGTCTAACTCCAGAACTTTAGAGGATACACTGGAGAATACCAACAGTTTCTGGAGATGAGATTGAGATTCTAGAACAAAAGATCAAAAACTTGCATACATACAGCCTCTACAAAAAATTATCAGCATTAATTTAGCTGCTAAATTCATCATCTGATGCATCTCTACTCGAATTGCCAGACGAGCTGCCATCTTCTAAATCAGAGACCACAAAGGCCGAGTTACGTACAGGTCTCTGCCCATATCTACTCTTTGCTCCAGGGTTTCTAGCTCTCTCAAGAGTCTGATTAGATGCCAAGTCTAAGCTCATTTTCACATGTCCTCGAGAAAAATGCTTCCCATTATTAGGTTCATCAGGCTTTTTGATTTCAAGCTCAAAACCACTTGAATCATCATCATCAACTATCGCATCATGGATTTCGCCCACACTGTTAGTCCCCTCGGCATCCTCATTCTCATCACTACTTTCGTTTTCAGTTTTTTGATCATCTTCCTCACTATTGTCACTACTTTCAGCCTGTCGATCATCTTCCTCATCATTATCACTTTTTACAGCCTGTTGATCATTTTCCTCATCATTGTGACTACTTTCAGTTTGGTTATTTTCCTTATCAATGTTATGATCTTTGCCTTTTTGATACTTTTCCTTGTCCATAAATGTGGAAGGCAGAAGTTCTTCCTCAGAGCCACCATCACTTTGTGATTCTCCATCAGAGGAACCACCCCTTTTAGTATGTTTATGATGCTTACTGTCATTCCTCTCTATTTCTCGGTCTTTTCTTTTCCTAAACAAAATAAAAAGGAGATATCAATCAGCACTAGAGAAATATAAACAGATCATGTAGTAAAACCATTTAAGAGACGTTTATCATAAGCGACATCCTACTAATACAACAGATGGCAGACCGTACAGTGACACATTATGATCCTCGTTTTAATTCTTATAGCAATACTTGATTAAATTGTTGTAATAAAAAAACACAATAATTAATTGCCAAACATGAGAACAGCAAAGATATGATTAATACATATGATACCACTATCTATTACTGTTTCTTATAGCTAGTCGACTACTATTAAATAGACTTATTTCCTAACTTAATCTGGTAAAGACACAGATTACCATACAGAGGATTCACCAAGAATTCCAGTTTAAATTGAGGAAAAAAACATGCCTTGTGAAATTTATAGCCTCTCTAATAGTCCGATCATATTCATCTGCACAAAGAAGGAAAATTCTTAATACATATGAAATAAGCATAAAGAATACTAGCCATGCAACAAGCAAAAGACACTACCATAAGAAAACAAACAGAGATGCAAGATCAGTATGAAGAAATTGCTGGACTATAAAAAAAGAATTTTAGAACTTGTGCTTTGCTTTGAACTTCCTGTCACACCATACACATGTCTGGAAAAAATTACACGATAGGACTAACCGAAAAGGAAAAACCTAAGGATAAAAGGAATAATTACTACAAAAATAATTAAAAGTTGATTAGTATAAATAAAGTGAAAGGATTTGGTCTGCCATCATCCAACCCCTTAGGCCCGATCATAGCTTCTATTAGCGAGATATTCTGACTATGATGAGGATGAGGATGAGGAGGACGAGGAGGATAAAGTGAAAGGTTAAGGTAAATTATTTAGAGAATGAATCCCAGTGGCAGAAAGATACTTCTTTACCAGCCAGTACTCTGAAATCAACAATGTAAACCAACAGAACAAGATAATGAAAAAAAATGATGATACTAAGGTAGTATATTGGAAATTCAAGATCAGCAACAAGAATGAGACCCAAGATGTCAGACTGTAACAGCGCAAAGAGTCTTCGTGACTAATTCACAATAGCCAAAGGGGAAAGGAGAAGACAAGAAGGTTAATATATAGAAAACATTACTTTTTAGAAGCTTAGATACTCAAATCTACCAGGAGCCTTTGACATCAAGGACAACAGAAGTTCATTTACATGATTTGTTAGCCTGCCATTGGACATTCTATGCACAGCAAGTGACAATGTTAATGAAAAAGCATTTTTACAGCATACCAAATGTGTAGGAGACAGGATTGCGTAAGCGACAAGAACGGGTGACTCCAGCTCCAAGAGAGTGAAAACCACAAAGAACAGCCTCCTCTCTTTGTTTTCGCTTCGCGTCCATCAATTTCTTCTACAAGTAGAGCAACACAAAGAAAGATAACACCCATAAAATAAGTTAAGATAACAAGACCCCAAGATGAGAACACAATTTAAAAAATACTTCAAGAGATAAGATGGTAATGCAAGGTCGTTACTTTCTGTATTTTCTCTAATGCAGGAATTACTTCAGTTTCAATAATCTCATGCACTGCTGCCTCAACTCCACTTTGGCGAGATGACAATTTCTCCTGAAATAATTAAGAACATTATATAGGTTTGAGCTATACTCAAAAAAAAAATATATAGGTTTGAGCTTATAAAGTGAAGTACAACAAAAAATTCTCATACAAAGACAGGAATATTAATTGATCCAAATAAACACACCGAAAGTATCGAAAATTCCTCAAGATTGGTTGCAAGAGTCTCCCACTCACAGTTGATTTCTAGCATATCAAAACAATTATTAACTTTATGCTTCCGCTTCAACTTGACAGTATTGACTTCCCTGTACATTCTATGACCGACAACTGAATTTCCATCATACCTAACAATAGTCAAAACAAAGAACAAAAATATAAAAAAATTCCGCTAAAACCTTATAAAGTGAAGTAACAGAAATATCAATACCAGTAAGAAATTCCATTTCCATCTTGACCAATCTTATCTTTCCGAAATCGAGACATTTGTTCTCCTTGCTTCAGTGCATCATTGACATAAGAAGCCAGGTCATTTTGCTATAAGAAAATTGAAAAAATTACACCAAAATTAGCAATGCAAAAATAAATTAAGGCTTGGGATATTTGGAGAAAAATGGTTAAAGATCAGGACGGAAAAAAAAATCATTCACCTCCGCTCGGACTTCACAAAGCGCCTTCAACATCAGCAAACGTGTGACTGGATCAAGTTCTTTGTACTGAGATATTTCTTCTCTACACATAAAAATAAAGCAATCAGTAATCGATGTTTCTGAAACAATAAAGGCAAATCAAGGGTCCACATGAAGAAGCAAGCACAAATACCCTTTTGCTGCAGTAAGAGGAGCTTCACCTTCAGCAACCTAACCAAGAAGATTATAATGTTACAAGTTTTTACCATATTCATCACATAATATCAAGACATGTAAATCTCCAGAAGCTAGGGAAACCTACCCACGGCCACCAATCAGCAAGCGTTTTACAAAGAATTGTCACCCAAGCATCAGGTTTAGATAATTTTTTTATACCGTTAGTAGTCAGCACTCCCTGCACAATTAGAAACTATATTATGAACAAATTACATGCTATTCAAAGCATGTTTATGAGTCTTTAGGATCATGATCCCTCTACTCAGAACTATAGTAGCAAAGTAAAATTCAGTTAAAACTGCTTATTATTCAATTTCCTATATCAATTTAAATGGACCATGCATATAACTTGTTTTTCGGTCCGAAGAACAATATATACTAGTTTCAAAATTTATGAAGGAATTTCGATTATCCTTATGCCTAACCAAAAAAAGGATAAGTCACATGTATATGAAACTTTCAAGCAATTCAAAAAAGCAATTTCAATGACGAATTCAAACCAATTGCTTGCTTGGTAAAGCTATTGAAATGAACAATCAAACAAAACCATTGTAAACTACGACTATTAACCCCATAAGAGCAAAAGAATTTGCACAAGGTTGAGCTTCAAAGTCGCTTTATGTTTCTGAAGAATATTACAATTACTCGTGATTCAAGGAGAAGATTAATAAATAACTCTTATAGAATATGAAATACAACACATACATAAGTGCACAAAGGTTGTGTGTTTGCCTCATCCGAGTTCAAACAATCAGATAGAGGAAAAAACAGTATTTGATCAGCGATCTACTAACAGCCAATCCCAACATCAATAACAAAATAAATACTCCCACTAGTGAGCAATTATTTAACAAAAGGTAACTTCTCAGGAAATGCATCCATGAATTACCTTTTGTTAAATAATTGAACACCAGTGGGAGTATTTATTTTGTGATAGATGTCATCTTCAGCTAACAAATCATGGCTATTTCTAGCAACTGAGTAAGAAGCATACTTTAGGCGCCCAAAATCAAATCAATTTCATAAATGTATGCGATTATAAGCATATAAAGCAAAACAACTACTCCCTCCAATTCAACCTATTAGTTTCATTTACTTTTTTTTCACATTTGCCGAGGCAACATTTTAACTCTTACTATCTCTAGTTATACTTAATAAAAATATATGAAAATTTGATATTTATAACCCTTGCATTAAAACGAATCAAAGAAGATCCCACTTGACCATGTTTTAACTTCTAGATTAAGAATAAACTATATATTAAAAGTGATAAGTGAATAGTAACTCAAAAGTAAATGGGACTAATAGGACTAAGAGGGAGTATATTGAAGCTCCACCAAAAATACTACACATGCATCCATGACTAAAGTTAGATTGCCATACGAAGCAAAGGACCATGGATCATGCATGGTTTAATGGATCCATAATCAAAGTTAGATTACCATATATTCCACAACAGCCAAAATATATAATCCTAATAGTTAAAATCTTATGTTCATAACTGATAATGATGGTATTTACTACTAGGTGAGTAACAATAAAAATCTAATGAAACATTGATTTTTCACATGGAAAAATTGTCCATAATACTCCAACCAATGTTTCGCAAAACGAAAGTCGATGCAATATGAGAAACAAAAACAAAAATGAGATACGACAATTTGAAGTTTCAGAAACATAGGAACAAAATGTGATCCTATGGTGCACAAATAAAAGCAAAATAATGTAAAAGCTTAATAACCAATATTTTTGAAGCACCAAACTCAAGTACATAAATTATAAGTCATAAAATAAAATCTAAAAAAGAGAAAAATACAATCAAGAACACAAAATGAAATATCAAACCCCATGGCGTAGCCTATGTCCAGCCTCATTTCCTCCAATCTTTGACACTCAAGTTTTCTAACCTTATAGTAGAATCATCAAGATATGTGTTCTCGAGGTTGATGTCCCATTTTATAAAAGGAACTCCCGAGTAAGCTCGTGTGAAACGTGACAATAGTTTTATACTTGAATGTATAAAGACAGCTTATTAGCATGAGTAGCATTCGGTGTCTCTTTACATTTTGAATGTAAGAATATGTACTCCATACCCTTCCTAACAAAGAGTTTTTGATAGGTTCGGATAACACTTTAATTGCAATTTCAAGAAGTTTCGATATCGCTGCCCTAAAAGTCGACAATCATGAGATAAGACTCATTCTAAAAGCGTCATTTCAAGCAGCCCTAGTCCCAAAAATTCTTTGTTTGTTCTGGAATAAGGTCAATTGTTATCATCTTCACCAAATTTTTCAAGAGCTTTCAAAACTAAAATAACCACTTCTCAATCTTGAATAGCACACCTAACTTCAGCACTAGGTGCAGGTGATTTTAAGTAATTTAAATAATTATAAATAGGATTAAAGGCATTTCCTAAACAATGTATCGGGATTTTCATTTTGTCCCGTCAACCTACCAATATTTCTTCCATTTTCCATAAGCTCATTGACATTAACCATTACATCTCTTATCTCCCTAATCATGGAATTCAGTTTTTCATAATATTACCCCCATCTTTTCTCCTTCTCCATCAATATATAAATGGGTTTTGTATAACCAAAATATATTCAACCTCAACCCAAATATTTGCTAATTATTGTCGCATTTCATTACCTAAAGCCTTTGTACGCTCATCCCAAAATATATTAGGCCGTGACAATTCATCACATGATCAACACCATGGGCCCAATTGTGCGCACACACCCACGGGGCATCCCTGGGCTTGGGCTCACAAACCCATGAATAACAAGCATTGACTTGCATGCAACACTGTATGAATTCCACTCTTTCCCAAGACCATATGGTATTGGGAGGTTTACTGGCCAAGTATTGTATGCCAGTCCACAACCAATATTTTAGCGATGGCGGATCTTCCTCACATTTGAAGTATTTCCAACATTCCCCCTCACATGTGAGCTAGATCATATCCAAGAACCACCTTCGACTCTGATACCAAGTTAAGCCGTGACAATTCGTCACATGATCACCCTATGGACCCACTTGAGTGGACACACCGCGGGGGACCCGTGGGCTTGGGCTTACAAACCCATGAATAACAAGCATAACTATTGATTAGTAAAGATATTTGGTGACAATTGTCACCAATGATACAAAATTTTTTAAGAAAACATAGTTCGGAGAATGGTGGATCACATTATTAACTACAACATAATGATTAGAAAGCATAACTATTGAAAGACGAGTGGTAACAACGGTACCATAACAAAGACGTAAGATGATAAGGGAATGGATAGTTGGCGACAAGGGTACCAAAAAAGAAAATTCAAGCTGCAAGATTGGCGAGTGTTGGTAACTGGTGCATCAACAATGTATCACAATATCTTCACCAAAGACTTTTGAAGTAGAAGATATTTAGATTAAGGGGAGTATTTGAGCAATCTAAAAATCTTAAGATTAATGTACAAGTTTCTAAAGATTAGGAGTATAAAAAAAGTCTACTCTAATTTTCTAGAAAAGCTTACGAAGTAAAATATATAGAATAGTAGTCTATAGAAAAATCTAGAACAAAGCTAGGTATCCCTATAAATACTAATTGAAATACTAATTTTGGGAGTGGTGAACCGGTAAAAAGCAATTCAATTCATACTTATCTTCACTTTTGCTATCTATTATTACCTTGATCTTCAATGTAACTTCCTACCTTGATCAACAATTACACTAAATTCCTACGGAAAGGTGGTTAACCTGTAGGGGAGAGATGAAGATGGTGGCCGGTTGGGTTGTGTAAGGCGGTGGTGAGCCGGTGGCCTTCCTAATGCATACTACAAACAAAAACAGATACCTTGTAGCAAAATACATTATATTGCATTGCCCAATGCTAGTTTTAAAATGCTCCGCCATAGTAAGGTAGAGACTAGAGAGTACCTAATGTACTCACCCTTTCCCTTTCCCATGCCCTTATCCTTACTCTTACCATTACCATTACCCTTACCCTTACTCTTGTAATAGAAAATAAGTCATACCTTCATAGCAATAATCTAAATTCACAACACTTTCACCAAACAATTACACCATAATAGGTATTTTAAGTAAAGCCAGCAAGAATGAAGAATCACAACAAAACTAGACCAATACAACCAAATCATCGCAGCCTAATTGCAGAAATTGTTTATGTTTCACCTAAATATGATAAACATAAGAAATTCAACCGAAATTTATACCTTAAGAAGTGTGACATGAACACTAGCAAGTGAATCATTTGGGTTAATCAACGCATTCTCGATTTCTTCCGATGAAATTTTCAACTCTTTACCTATCAACGGCTGAAAAACCTGCCATCCAAAAGAAAAAATAAATAAATAAAATCAAAAAAATAAATCAAAAAAACGAGTCTTTAGAAAATAAAACAGAGAAACAAAGATCTTACGCTGAAGAAATTTAGAACAGAAGCGAGCTCCCATCTTTGTCGAAGTTTGAGCAACGATGACCCTTCTCTGAGTTCCTCGCTATGGGATTTTACATGGATTTCCGCCATTTTAGGGAACGAAAGTGAAGGTTAGAGAGATAGTTAAAGAGGGTATTCGTGTTTCGAGAGGAGAGTAGAGAAATTTGTTCTCCCGCCTTAAATTAATTTGCGGGGAGAATTTGGGGGAAAAAAGGAATTAGTAAATAGCTTGTCTTGGGCGAGACCGGCTCAAATTGAGACAAGAGTGGGCCGGTTCAATTTGCGCGTTGTATATGTTTTCTCACTTTTTTCATTTTATGGGCATTTTACAATTTTAATCTTAAAAGTATCAATTTTGACCTTAAAGATATCAATTTCAACGTAAAATAATAATTAAACATATCAATTAAAGTACAACTTTCAATTTGAACCTATTAGTGATCAATTTTGTTATTAAAGTGATTAATTTCTACCTAATATATGGTTCTATTTCTCAATATTAAAACGAAGTTATATAAAATGATACTAATATTTTATGGATGAACTTCAAACAAATAAAACTATCAGTACTTAAATTTGAACTAAATGCTATACAATATATCTTTACAATTTGAATACTTATTTTTAAAACGATAATTAAAGATTAGAAGTGCAAAATTGAATTAGAATATAAAATATCATTGTCAAATTATATGTCATAATTTAACTATTAACTTATTCAATTTGAACTAAAACCTATACAATATCTTTATAGATCCTTTGAAATACTTATTTTGAAAACGATAATAGAAGCTTATACGTTCAAAATTGAGTTAGATCATAAAACATCAAATACTTGTGTTCCATTAAAACCATCATATTGCATTGAATAAAAGTATTTGTATTGTACAATGTTTTAACTATTTAAAATTCATCCATAGAATGATAAAATAATAACATTTTATTAACTTCGTTCTCAAATTGTGAAATAGAACCATACATAGGTAGAAATTGATCAATTTAACTTCATAATTGATCATTTATAGGTTCAAATTGAAATTTTTACTTTAATTGATATGTTTAAGTACTACTTTATGTTGAAATTAATATCTTTAAGATCAAAATTGATACCTTTAAAGTCCAAATTAAAAAATGTCTAGAAAAAAATTTAGAGGGCAAAGCGCGCGCATAGTACACGCGCACAATAATGAGTCGGCCCAGATCTCGTCTTAGAGTGGGACGGTCTCATTCAAGTTTTTGTGATTAGTAAATACTCATTTGTCCTTTATAATTTGAAGCAAAGAGAAAACTTTTTTTTTTTAAGGAAAAGGTAAATAATGGTAAGAAATGAAGAGAGAGAATGAATTGTATGGTTGAAATTAAAAGAGAGTTGAAATGTATGGATGAGATTAAAAGGAAGTGGTGGCCTAGTGCGTCATAGTCCAAAATTAGAAATGAAGCAAATTAAGTAGGACAAACCAAAATGGAAAATGCTACAAATTAAATGGGACGGAGGGAGTAGTATCTATCTATTACTATTAGTTTTGGGAAAACGGTCAGTTGGACAGGTTACAGGTTGGGTCACTTTCGGTTCCGGGTCAGTTGGTTTGACCCAATGGGTTATAACTTATGATATTTAAAAAATGATTTTTCCATATTTTGTTAACTATGAAACTTTTTTAATAAAAAACTATTTCTCATCTCTATGACATTAATTCACATATCAATTAACACAGCATTAAAGACTTATATGTGATTGAATCCAAGTTATAAGAAATCAGTAATTATGATGCTCGTGTTCTAAACTTTAAATCTCTATGTATAGTTTAATTTGATTTGTAAGATACGTGTTACATTAGAGAAACCAGATGTACGAATTTCTTAAGACTTGTAATATACATGCTTCATTTAAGTGTAAAGAAAATAAGGGAATTAATACTTATTATTTTGAAAGACTTGTAATATACATGCTTCATAAAAGTTATTGCGTTTATTAAAGTTGTAACGTTATATAAAAATGACGTTAAATGTCTTCTCATCTTCTCATTAAATAT
This sequence comes from Amaranthus palmeri, assembly GCA_019776075.1. NCBI lineage: Eukaryota > Viridiplantae > Streptophyta > Magnoliopsida > Caryophyllales > Amaranthaceae > Amaranthus > Amaranthus palmeri. The sequence continues at coordinate 129,096 of JAAKBH010000150.1, forward strand.
ATTTTCACAATTTTCATGTTGGAAAGATGTACAAATAACTAAGTACTTATTTCGACTTATAAGATACACGTTTTGACTTATACAGAAAATAATTACGATTTAACAATTACGACTTATACAAAAACAATTACGACTTATATAAGATATACAAATAATTACGACTTATACAAAAAACTAGTTGTTATTTCGACTTATATAAAAAAGCTCATTCAAATGTGCAAAACGTTCTATAAATTATATCGATTTGCATACTGAAATGTAGAAGATTCAAAAACTCATTTGACTGATTTAACAAGATATATCTATTCAATTAAGATGATTATAACGTCCTTTTTTTTAAGAAAAATAATTACGATGGATAGAAAGATGCTAAATGCGTGTTTTTTGAAATCTATTAATGAAATTTAGGGTTCAAGTGATATACTCAATATGTTGAGATACGTTTGAAAACAAAAAAATTATTTGAGATGAATTCTAACATTGAGATTACTCTAAAAATTGATATTGGACCTGTCAAAACGGGTAGGTTGCCAATCGGGTTATTTTCGGTCAGGTAATTATTGGATTGGTCATGTTTTAGATTAAGTTGCTTTCGGGTCGTTCAGATTTAGGTTTTGTCGGGTCGGGACTCGCGGTCGGATCAAATTTTCTCAGGTCTAATTACTATACACTAGAAGGGTTCTTCAACAGAACAGATGTCATTCTCACATTCAATATTTTCCTTCTAAAAGACAAATCTATTACTCCCTCCGTTTCTTTTTTATTGTTCACTTTTCTTATATGGTCAGTTCACCCAAATTGTCCACTATCTACTTTTGGCAAAGATTTTTTTACCTAAATACCCTATGTTCACACAAGTAAAGACCATGATACCCCCACATATATTATTTAAAATACTCCAACTATCACATTTACAATTATTATAATCATTTAATTACCCCAACTATCACCTTTACAATTATAATCATTTAAAATATCCCAACTATCACTTTCTTAATATGCGTGCCCAACCCAAAATGGACAATAAAATGAACCGGAGGGAGTACTATATAGTAAGAGGGTTCTTCAACAGGACACATGTCATTCTCACATTTAATATTTTTCCTCCAAAAGATAAAAGGGTATATACTAGAAAATCTTCCTTCGACTAAATATGACAATTAGAAAAATTCTTTCTGTTATATATCAATCACGCGTTAATCAATCAAATATGGTCATTAATCATCAACTTATACTAATTTTAGGTTAATAATAATATATTCCTAAGATCATTCTTATGAAATATTATTAGACAATTATTAAATATTATTAGGAAATCAATTTAATAGGACATATAATCATGTACAAATATAAGATAATCATCTTATGAAATATTATTAGACAATGATATCTATGATAAATATTTTCAAAAAAATAAAACAGAGTATATAAATTTTTGGAACAAAATCATTACTTAATAGTTATTACCAATGAAATATTACTTTTAATTACTCATTTTCCGATCTAACACAAAGCATGAGAGTTGGTTAGTTATTAAAGTTCACACACGAATAATATTACTTGTTTAGTTATTAAAGTTCTCACACGAAATATTACTTGCTTGTTGGAGCATTGAGCTTATATCCATGAGGTTAGGTGTTTGATTCTTCCTAGCAACATTGGTGTGAGCGTGCAGTGGCGGATCCAGGGTTCAGGATCCCATAGGGCACCAACGAATATGGATGAAATTTTTGTTTTTGAGAATATGGATGAAATTTAAATTGTTAATATTACTAATTATACACAACAAAAAATTGCATAAACTAAAAATCAATTAAATTCAAATTGAGATGATTAAAAGAAGATTCTATATATCTAAGTTTTAACTTATAGATTAACAACAATATAAAAAATTTAGAATTTTAAAATAAAAATACACTGGAAAAAAAAATACCCAACAAAAACAGGTCAAAAACAAATAATCCAATACAATAATCCCCCTCCCTCCCAAAATTAAGATCAATAAAATTAAATTACTAATCATAAAAAGTTTCTTCTTTAGCTAATCTATGCCCTTTCAAAACAACTTTTCTTATGCAAAAAAAAAAAAAAAAAAAAAAAAAATTCAATATATGAAATTAAATTTTTTTAAAAAATCAATAATTAGGCATTAGACATTGCCTTGTTCGCATCACAACAATCATTTTTTTTCAGAAAGCTATTTTGAGTCTAGTTATAAAGAGACAAGTTATTTTGAGTATTTTAACTGCATTTTATATTTAATTATGAGACTTATCTACACTAATTAAAAGAGACATTACCTTCTTCTCATCCTTGACCAAATTTCCAAAAAAAAATTTAAAATTTTAAAAAATCCCCCTGGGGCACGTGCCAGGGGGTGCCCAACAGTGGATCCGCCACTGTGAGCGTGCAAGCTGACTGTTGACGTGGGCGCCATGTAGGTGACAGGTGGGCGCCAGGTGGCCGCCATGTGGGTATGATGTAGCACTTTCATTTCAGTTTTTTTTTTCGAATAACTAGGTGGTCACAAAATGGTCGGGAATTTGGTTGGAAAATTTTATTTAATTTTTTTTTTTTGTCATTTTTGGTTGAATTCTTAAATTGTGCTTGGCGACTAAATTCCGACTATATGGGTAGTCGAAATTTTCCGACCAAATGGGTAGTCGGAAATTTCCGACTATTTTCCTACTAAAATGATTTACCGACCAATCTGAGCCGACTAACCGTGGAAAGTCGGAATTTAGTCGGTATAGCTCTATACCGACTAAACTCCGACTATTTCGGATAGTCGGAAATTTGGAATTTTTTGTAGTGTATGACAATAAAACTTTTATTATCCACTGTATTTGATATTAAGGGGTTGGATGTTAATAATTTGTAATTACATTCGACTTTAATCTATTGCGATCATAATTCATATCTTTCATATTATTGAGTTTGCTTGCTAAAAAATTTCTTTAAATCTATTAAAACTTAGTAGATGTCGGTATCGATTTCCTTTCATGTGAAAACGAGAAAAAACATCGCTAATTTTCGGACTTGATTTTAGACTTTGGTGCTTGATAACTACTTCCTCCGTTCTTATTTACTTGCTACGGTTGCATGGGCACAAATAGGGATGACAATTCAGTCCGAATCCGACCCTAGTCCGACTCGATCCGAGGAAAATAATCCGATTCGAGTCCGAGGAATAAGACATCCGACTCCGACTCCGACTTTACGCTCCGAGTCCGAGTTAGAGACGGACCGGAGGTGGACCTTATTAAAAATCCGAGACTCCGACCCGACTCGGACCCTGAAGGACATCCGACTTTGAATTTGACTTTTACACTAAAATTTTGTTTCCATTAAATCTCTAGATGTGACTAATTCAAGCTCTTTCTTATATTAATTGTAATTTTAGATTTTGAAAAAGTACTTGGTATTTTTATTTAGATTAATGAATCAAGATAAGACAAATGAAATCAATAGAAATAAAATATGCCAAATTAAAATATGAGAAAATTTTGTTAAATTTTAGTAGTATGATTATTTCTGTTGTTAAAATTGAATTCAAATTAAAGTACATATTTATTTGTTAAATTGTATATGAAAATTATATTTTGTTAATTTTGTATGCTTTAAAATTATTAGTACAATATCACAACGATACCGTTTGATAATAATCCGACTCTGCATCTGACTCCGTTGGAGATCCGAGAGTCCGAGTCGGGGCAAACTTGGAGTATGCATAATCCGAGTCCGAGTGGAGGTGGACTGAAAATAAAAGTCCGACTATTATCCGGAGCAAAGTCGGAGTATGTATAATCCGAGCCGAGTCCGACCCTTTGCCATCCCTAGGCACAAATATTAAGGAGTTGCTGTGCAATGATGAGTAGTAGGTGGAAAGTTGCTTTTTTGGAATTTTTTAATATTATTTGTTGAAAAATGAAAAAGAAAAATAAGAGTAATTAGATATAGAGTAGGATAAAAGTAAGAGTAGGTATAACTTTAAATCATTGGTTTTTTACTAAAAAGGAAATGTAGCAAGTAATATAAAATTTCCCAAAATGGAAAATGTAGCAAGTATTATGGAACGGAGGAAGTATGTGGGTAGCTATTAGCTATCTAGTATCTATAACCGAGACAATTGGCAATATAGAATCTTTAGTTATCTGGTTAGCTTTATAAATTAATGTTGATAATAGTAGCCATCATGGTAGCAGCTGAAGCAATATTTCTTTTGAGAAAAATATAAAGAATACCTTAAATAGCAACTTTTGATTTTAAAATATTAAAAAAAAAAAAATAATATCATATGTTAGATAGAGAGAAATAAAGGGAAAGAAAGAGGAGGAATTTGAAATGAGAAAAAAAATACTTTGTTTGGATAACAAAAAGAGAGATGAAATTTAAAGGGGAGGGGTATGGAAAGAAATATAGACAACTTTTGTTAAGAATACAATAGAGTTTAGAGGAAAAACACTCTTTTTCGTTTATCTTAACATTGTGTATAAGTTGTAATGTCCAGAAAACAACTATATGTATTATCAAACACTACATAAATTACAATTTTAACTAGGTCTGTTAAACAAATCAGATTAAATCGGGTTCAGGTTCGGGTCATATATAAATAGGTCAGAAAACGCTTGGCCCAAACACAACCCATTTAGATCACAAACTTGACCCGACCTGCAATAGATCAGATTGACCTGATTTTGACCCACTTAACATGTTTATAATTTTTTTGTTTTCATTTTAAGGTTTTTAATGTTGATTGAATCTAATTTTTTAGGCTTTAATTTTAACTTTGTGTTTTTTTGTTGTTTATTTGCATTTACTATGAAAAATAAGAAAATATCAAATAAACTAAATTTAGCCTATACTTAATGATTTAACTCAAAATTAACACGCTTAATTAAATGGGTTATATAGGTTTTTTCCAGGTTTAAAATTTTGACGTGAACCTAACTCATTTAATAAACAGATCAGATCGGGTTGACCTATTTAATTAATTGGGTCAAAAGTCTCAACCCAAACCCACTTATTTCGGATTAGGTTCACATCGAGTTAGCAGATCGGGTCAACTTTTGTCAACCCTAATTTTGACAAACAATAAAATCTTTTTAAAGTATTGTCTTAGACACATCAAATCAACAACATCAAGTTAAATTACTAGAGCCAATTATGTACATGCCTTGACTTTAAAAACAAATAAATAAACTGAATTAATTTTGGTTGAATTTAGTTAAACGTATCCTTTTCAATTTTGTTTTAATAAAGGCTAAGGAGCTTCAAAATCCAAATAGACAAGGTTCAGAATCACATTTCTTAATTACTAGGTAGACATAGCGGTGACAATTCAATTCGAATCTGATCTTAGTCCGACTCGTTCCGAAGAATTTAATTCGATTCAAGTTCGAGGAAAAAGTCATCCAACTTCGACTCCGACTTTACGATCCGAGTCCGAGTTAGAGACGGACCGAAGTTGGACCTTATTAAAAATCCGAGACTCTGACCCGACTCCGACCCTAAAAGACATCCGGTTTTGAATTTGACTTTTCCACTAATATTTTGTTTCCTTTAAAACTCTAGACGTGATTAATTCAAACACTCTCTCACACTAATTGTAATTTTTGATTTTGAAAAACTATTTGATATTTTTTTTATTTAGATTAATAAACAAGATACAACAAATGAAATCAAGAAAGAATTGAATTCAAATTGTAGTAATAGGATTATTTCTCTTATTAAAATTGAATTCAAATTAAAGTACATAATTTTTTGTTAAATTAAACATATTAATTTGTTAATATTGTGTGCTTTAAAATCATGTGAGTATAATATCACAACGATACTGTTTGATAATAATCAGACTTTGCATTCGACTCCATTGGAGGTCTGAGAGACTGAGAGTCCGAGTCGGGGCAAACTTGGAGTATGTAGAGGTGGACTGAAAACAAAAGTCCGACTATTATTCGGAGCAAAGTCGGAGTATGAATAATCCGAGTCGAGTCCGACCCATTGCCATCCTTAGGTAAACATTACTCCCTCCGTGCCATCTAATTTGCAACATCATTTATTTTAGTCCGTCCCATTTTATTTGCATTATTTTTATTTTTAGACTATGACACAACACAATTTTTAATCTCGTCATTCATACATTTTACGAAAAATTACCTAGAATAATCCAAACTATTTATGATTTTCCTACAATAATCCCAACTATTGATTAACCATGAATAATAATCCCAACTTTGAAAGGTATTTTCCTAGAGTAAACTTAGGTCACCCGATGACCTGCTATAGTAGGTAATTCACCAAAAAAATAAATTAAATATTAATTTAAAATTAGAAAATATTTTTAAAAATTTACATAAATAATTCAAATAATAAAAAAATCATAAATGAATATTTTTTTAAATATTTTTTTTCGACATTTTATTCTAATTTATCTTTTTTTTTAAAAAAAATAAAACTTGCTATAGTAAGTCATCCGGTCACCGGGTTTACTTCAGAAAAATGCCCATCAAAGTTTGGATTATTTATGGTTAATCAATAGGTGAGATTATTTTAGGAAAATCATAAATAATTTGGATAATTTTAGATAATTTTTCTCACATCTTAACTCTATTAATTTCAACCACACAATTCATTCTCTATCTTTATTTATTACCATTATCTACCTTTTTTTTTAAAAAACAACAATTTTTTATTTGTTTCAAACTAAATGAAACGGAGGGACTATTGGAAATAAAATACTCTAAAAAAAAGCAAAAAGAAAAAAGTTCTTGACTCCTCAGTATATAAAAAAGAAAAGTGACTGCCGAACAAGTGATGTGGAAAAATGTCAGAAGACTTGAAAATAATTAAAATTATTTTCCAAAATAAAAAAAACTTTTCAGAAATGATCCTAATTACACAGTACAGAAACTATAGTGCTCAAATTTCTCCTTAACTCAACAATAAGAAAGAGTAGAGTGTTTCAGAAGCTCTCTCTTATTCACTATGTTTTGCTGATTTTGATGCATTCTACAACAACCACAACCAGAGAGGAAGAGAACATAGACTGCACTACAACTTCTTTTTTTTTTTCCTTTTGTTCATCCTTTGTTTTTCCTTTTTCTTTTCCTTTCTTTTGATTTTTCTTCAAGTTTGAGACTTTATTTTAGAATAAATTTATACACTTCCTAAAATTTCTTCTTCATCCATATATATTTTCTTAAAACTTTTTTTGTTTTTTTCATTTTAGGGTGTTTTTTTTATTCCCGATTATTCTTGGTGTATTCTCATTTTGTTCCTCTTCTTCTCAAAGGACAGCAAAAGTCTATCCATCAAATTTTAAGGTATGCTCTTTGATGGATTTTTCAATTGTATGTTGATTTCATTGACTTGATTGTTAGTTGAGCTTTTGGATTCAAATTTCTGGGTAATTTTTCTTGTAACATTGATCATTTTTTAATTTTTTAATGGTTTTATCACAAAGTATTCTCTTTATTGTGTGGGGTTTTCACTCTTTTCTGGTAATCAACTTGGAAAAATTAATAATCTTGGCACTGGATTCACTGATCTGTTGCGTTTTGTTTCTGGGTTTATCTCCATTTATTTGTATTTTGCTGGAATTATTTTGGGTTTCTCTTTGCTCTCAGTTTGTTAGTGCTCTAGTTTTGCATGTTCATTTTTCCTTTCTCTCAGTTTGTTGAATTTTTTTTTGGGTTTTCCATTTTTGTCGTATTTCAAACTTTTTAGGTCATGTCTTTGATTTCTTTTAATTTATAAATTTAATCAGTGTATTTTAAGCTGTGATGATCTATATTTATGATTATGAATTAAAGTTTCTGTTGAATGTTGTATTTCCCCAATGTGCAATGCAGAATTTGTGAGACAATGCTAAAGAAGAGGAGTAGATCAATTCAAAAAGATCAACAAATGGGTCCAATAACATTAGATGGTGGTTGTTATGGAACTATTGGTCAAAGGCAAAAGACCAACACTTTTTTTAATGTGTCTGGTCTATTTGTAGGATTAACCCCTAAAGGTTTCTCAGATTGTGACTCTATTAGAAGCCCTACTTCACCTCTTGATTTTAAGCTGTTTTCTAATTTGCGTAGCTCCCTTAGTTTCCCTAAATCCTCTCATGAGGATCTGGGTCACCAAAAGTATTGGGATTGTCACAAGGTTGGGCTTGGAAGCATAGTTGATTCTCTTGATGATAATGATTATGATGGAAATCTACATGTACATGAGAAAGTTGAAGTGATTCCACCATCTAATAGCAAGACAATATTATTTGGGTCTCAAATTAGGAGCAAAGGAACCCTCAATTCATCCAACCGTGCCGATTTCAATAAGGCACCTAAGTCATTGCCAAAAAACTATCCAATTTTCCCTCATGCTAGGTTGAGGCCTTCTAATCTTCAAAAGGGTAGCTCTGATGTATTATTTGAGATTGGAGGAGACCCTTTAGAGTTTGACCGTTACGAAAAAATCAAGTCATTTTCTTTGGATTCTAAGAGGCAGAGCACTTGCAATGTCGAATCGAGGATCAAGCAATTTTGTTTTGAGAACGGAACCATTGAAAGGAGTTTGATTGGAAAAAGTCCTAATAACTCTGAAAACAATTTGAGTATAGGTCCAATGCAGTTTGTCACTGTCGATGACATCGTTGGGTGTCCTAAACCCGAAGATATTAAGCTCTCAGAAGACTATACTTGTGTAATTTCACATGGTACCAACCCCAAAACCGTTCATATTTTTGGTGATTGTATTTTGGATTGTCACCCCAGTGAAATTAATATTCGTAATGAAACAGCAAGCTTAGAAACCGAAATACCTTCTTTGGAATCTGCATTAGCACCGCACGCTTCAGATGACTTCTTGAGAAACTGCTACTTTTGCAAGAAGAAATTAGAGGGTAAAGATATATACATGTATAGGTTCGTCCTTGACACATGCTTTCAGTTAGTCTTTATATCTTGCAACTTCTCTTAACTGTATTTGACCGTGTTGCAGAGGTGAGAAAGCTTTCTGCAGCTGGGACTGTCGTTTGGAAGAGATCTCCATCGAAGAGGAGCAAGAGAAACCCATCACCGAGGCTCCCATTGAATCTCCAATGTCCGAAAAAGGTGACGACGTTTTTGGGAAGAGTATATTTGTTGCCATATAGAGAGTTCTTTATTAAGAATTGTTTCCCCTAAAGCCATCATGGCAACGATTGCTGAAAAGTGCCAAAATTTGAACATCTGATAATAAAGAGCTGTGTGTTTTGTGTATGTATTAGCAGCCTCAGGTGGTCATTGTATGGCATGTTAGTAAAAGCGGCTTGTTATATTTCATCTATCATTGTTCTAACGACTTTTAGTTATCTCGAAATCGGCTATATTCCATAATCTAAATGCTGAATGGCTTGGTTTTGCCATTTTTGATAATGGGTAGTAGCCAATCTTTTGGTTCTGCTTCTGGTAACAGTGAAGAAAGTACCCAAATATTTTTTTTTTGGTTTAGTTCTTTCTTTTTTGGTTCACCATTTTGAAAGGAGTTGATGTATATGCCTCCCATCTGGAAAAATTATTGATATTATCGTCGAAGAAGTAGTATTTTTGATGCAAAACCTTGTTGTTGAAGTTCTTTGTTTGCAATAGCAACTAGCAAGCTGTTTGATACATATTATCATTGATTTCATGGTTGAGGTACGAGTATGATCGACTTCAGTTTACTCTTTCTTATTCGTTTAAGCGACAACTTGTAGATTTCCCTTCCCTTGGACCTTTCAAGAACACATAATTTTTTGATCTAAGGGACAATTTTGAATTTTATAATGAAAATTTAGAAGTTGGATGAAAAGGAAAGTTGGGTTACATACATATTTTGCATCAAAAGCTATTTTTGTGATGGAAATATACCAACTATGTCGGTTGTGGGAGCTTGGGCTGTGTGGTAGGCCATTAATGGATCACAGTGTGGCAATGTACCATCTCTTAAGATTTGTTTTATGCTATAAGGATTAAGGGTACCACAGTTTGTCAGTGTGAATGAATTAATATTAAAGTAATGAAGACCACACGAATTCATTGAAACCATTCTTGTCATTCTCACAAATTATTCTACTCCTTGCACCAACTACATTTTTGGGAAAATTTTCCTAAATAATTTAGCCTTTCTTTAAATTTTGTTACATATTTTTGGCAAATTTTTTTTTATTTTATTAGGTGTTTTTTGACAATTTTTTCCTAAAATTTATGCATATTTAACAAGTTGTTACTTATGGTTTATGAGAATTGGTGTGATTGTGACAAAATTACAAATCTTGAATTGCTCCTTGTGCACCTGCGTAATTCTTATTTCTCTGATCTGAGACTGTATCATATTGAAATCGTCCATATGAGCCAGCCCAAAAGCCAAAAATGAAAAAGATCAGTCTTTCAGAAATTAAAATATAAAAATCCAATTTGACTAGAAAGGTATTAAGTTTGACTTTAAAGTTATCAATTTAACTAAAAATAAATCTTAAATAAATCTTAAATAAATCAGTTAAAAAAAATAAAAAAAATATCACTTTTGACCTAAAAGTGATTAATTTTGACATTAAACTGATCAATTTCTACCTAAATGTAGTTTACATCCAAAAATTCAGAACAAATGTAATAAAATGGTATTATTCTAAGGATAAAATAAAACAACAAATAAATGATCAATAATAGTGTTAAAATATTGCACAGTACAAGTATTCTTATTCGATGCAGCATCATGGTTCTAATGGAAGTATCAAACATAAGAGTACTAAGATTGTTTAATCATTGATGTGCTCGATTTAGAGCACATTTATAGCCCCACTTTGGTGTCGTATCTCGGTGTTTTACATTGGTTTTATGCTCTATATACTCGATTTTACCTTGATCTTGTCTCCATGGTGTTTAGAGATCATTTTAGGTGTTTTCGGGAGATTTCGAGGTGATTCGGGTTGAGTTCGAGGCTTAGACATCAAAGTCGGAGAAAACGCACGTGTTTCGAGGCGCTCACAAGTGCTTCGGGTCATCCCCGAAGATATCACGATGATCGAGCTCGTTTCGAGGTGATTCGGGTTAGTTTGAGGCTTAGACGTCAAGGTCGAAGAAGTGGCACGCGTCTCGAGGCTCCCACAAGTGTTTCGGGTAATCCCCGAAAGTATCACGAAGATCGAAGTTTGTTTGAGCATGGTTTGAAGGCCCAAATGGACCAAAAGGCTTGGATTCGGTCGAATCCAAGGAGCCTTCGGTCGAATCTATCTACAGCAGCCCAAGAACTAAGGTGTTGCTACTGGAAATGGCGAATGGCAACTCCATTCGGGCGAAGCAGGGAGATTCGGGCGAATGTATTGCAAATTCGGTCGAATGGGCTTAAGTTCTCAATATGGAAAACCCACTGGAAACCCCGAATTCGACCCACATTCGGGCGAATGGGGAAGCTTCGGGCGAATGGCTTGGCAATTCGGGCGAATCTGCTGCTGTTCTGCGTTATACGTTTTTCTTTTTAAGCTTTCCACGTAGGATCTTTTTAGGGCTTTTAACCCCAACTCTTGTAGCCTATATAAGGGCACTCTTAGGGTCATAAACCCTATGCTTTGATAGAGAGAATCCCTCTACTCTATTGAACATCACTTAATGCTTTAATTTCAATTCCAAACCCTAGATTAGATTTCTATTGCTTTCATTTACATTTCAAGCTTCGTAATTTCAATTCCCTTTCATTCAAGCACCTTTATTTATGTAAGTTTATCTTTCTATCTTTCTTTATTGCTTTCATTTGCTTTGTTTATGTTCATTCATGTCATTTAATGCTTTCCTTCTTTCATGCTTCATTTAATGCTTTGAATCTTGTTCATTTTCATTCCAATCTTGATTTTGTTGCTTTTAATGCTTTCTAGTATAGTTAGTAGTTAGAGTTATTGCTTTGTCTTTCATTATTGTTGGTTTATTTCTTGCCCTAATGCTTTCAATCATGTTTTCTTACTTGTTCTTAGTTGTTTTCATTTCAAACATGCTAGAGTAGATTTCTTAGGGGTTTTGGTTTGGTGAAACCCTAGGTTTGGTGAATGTTGTTCATATGCTAGATTAGGGTTGAGGTTGTTGTGGTTTGATTGATTGATATTCGATACATATCTTGTCCTGCCACTCCCTTGTGAGACATAGGGCGATTATGGGTCGTTCGTATTGACTATATGTCATCAACTTCCCCATGTCATCTAGAGTGTCTCGATTGAACCACGCTCAATCTCCCTTGACTTAGCTTTGTATGAGAACATAGTATCGACCTAGGGTGAATCCTCACCAACCCCGTTTGTCTCCTATAGCTATCTTAATCTTGTTTATTGATTTCCCTAGTTTAGTTCAAAACACCCACCTACATACACACACTCTTTCATCTACACCTAGCACTCAATCTTTCTTGCCCTTGTTCCTTGTGGTTCGATCCCCAAACTTACCTCTATACACTTTATAGTTGTAACTAGGGTGTTTATAAATGTGTTTGATTAACTTAGGTCTTTAGCGTAAACGACGCGTTACAAACCGGTTATCAAAATGGCGCCGATGCCGGGGAACAAGGCGTTATAGTTAGCTTTTGTGCTTGTGTAGTCCATTTTATTGCTTTCTTTAGTTTTTGTTTAAATAATTCTTGCTTGTCAGTGCTTACGCTTGGTTTCTAGTGTTTATGCATGAGCTATAACACACGGAGATCACAGCTACAACTTGTTCCATACAATCCTGAGATTCAAAGGGTCACTAGACGATCTCCTCCTCCTACTCCACGTCAATCGTCTAGGCCCAATCCACCTCCATCAATGGCCGACAACAATCAACCTCTCTTTGGGCAATTTGGGGCCCCGGGGTCAAGAGAATTTCAAGGGGGCGTGGTGCTACCCGATCCGCCACCAAACTTCCGCGTTGAGCCACAATACACTATGATGATCAAGGCTAACCCCTTTAGTGGCTTGAGAAACGAATGCCCTCTCCAATTCTTGGAGGCATTCAAGGAGACTTGCCGGTTCATGCCTCAATGCCCCAAGGCCCCCAACAACCCCGATTATGTCAAGAGGTGCCTCTTCCCCATCGGTTTGGCGGGGGACGCCAAGGATTGGTATAAATGTATAGAGCCCAACTCCATCACCACATGGGCTCAACTTAGAACGGCGTTCCTCGAAAGGTTCTATCCCACTAACCGCACACAAGATTGGCGCAAAAAGATAGCGTCATTTACACAAGAAGAGGATGAGAACCTAAGTGCCGCCTGGACTAGATTCAAGGGTATGCTCCGAGCTTGCCCGCATCATGAGTATGGCGAGAATCATGTCAACACCTTCTTCTACGACGGGCTTGATGATTCGACAAAGGCACTTTTAGATTCCGCATGTGGAGGACAACTTTCTAAGGTCCCATGCAACCGAGTGAGGGAAATGATTGAAGAGGTAGCTAAGAATAGTGCTTGGGGTGGGACAAGGAGAAGTAAGCAACCAAAGGGTATGTTCGATGAAGCTAACCTTGATTCGCTTGGTGAAAAAATCGAAGCTATGATGGACAAGAAATTGTCCAAGCTAAAGCTAGCCCAAGGAAGCTCTAATGTCTCCGCCGCTAATGAAGCCAAGCAATTTTCATGTCGTATTTGTGGGGGTACTAATCACGATGCATCTTATTGTGGGGGAAGAAGTCCGGATCATGTGGCATCGGTTGACTATGGGTCAAGTGCTTATGAAGGGTCCCAAGCGACGAACTTTGATGGGTATGGGTGCAATCCCAAACATGTAGCGGCTATGGGTTATGGGAACCAAGGTCAAGGATACTCTCAATTCACCTTATTCAACAATCCGGCCTCCCGACCTCCCTTCAATCCCAACAATGGTCAAGGAAACTTCAACCAAGGCTACAAAACTATGGTTCTTTCAACAATCAAGCCTATGGTAGCTTTCCTAGGCCCAATGGGAACAAGCCTTACCCACAAGTGCCACGACCCAATCCCAACCAATCTTACCCAACCACCCAACCACCTCCTAACCCTACACTAACCAAGACTTCATGATAACCCAATTGAGCACCTTAGCCCAACTCAATCAAACATTAATCACCGAAATGGCTCAACTCCAAACCCAAAAAAAGAACTTGGAGACCCAACTTGCACAATTAGCCCAACCACCTCCACCCATGCTATTCCCATCCAACCCTCAACCTAACCCATCCACCCAACCTCCACCTCCTAACCAACCATCAAACTACCACACATGCAAGGCGATCTTCCTTAGATCGGGTACTTCCTATCCGGGTCCAATTGAAGCTTCGAGTGATGATTTGGGTGATGGTCCTTCAATGGGTAATGATTTGCAAGAGGATATTGAGCATGAGCTTAGGGGAGAGGGTGAAGAAGCAATCCTTGAGGAAGTTTGTGAGGAAAAGAGAGAAGAGGAAGTTGAGAAGAAAGATGAAGTGAAAGAAAAGGAGAAGTTGGAAAAAGAGAAAAATTGGAAAGAAATGCAAGAGTGGCGTGCTCGTGAACGTTTAAATGGCCCACCCCTTCCTTTCCCATATAAGGTGGTGGAGAAACAAATGCAAGCCAAATTTCTCAAGTTTCTTGAGCATATGAAGCGATTGGAAATGAAGATCCCGTTCTTAGAGGCAATGGAGCAAATGCCTCAATATGCTAAGTACTTGAAGACACTCTTGGGTAACAAAAAGAAGCTTGAAAGTGAGGTTGTCAATCTACCGGAGCAAGTTAGTGCTATTGTTCAAGGCACTTGGGCTAAGAAGGAGAAGGCTAGAGGACCCTTTGTACTACCCGTTACCCTTGGGAACAAAAAGCCCAAGGGAGCACTTGCCGATTTGGGGGCCTCTATTAGCCTCATGCCGATGAGTATTGCCAAGCACCTTGTTTTTGAGCTTAAGCCATCCAAGAAATCCATCCAACTTGCCGACCGGAGCGTTAAAGTGCCTTGTGGGGAGTTTGAGGATCTTCCAATCCAAGTGGCGAGTGTTGTTGTCCCTTGCGATTTTGTTGTTCTTGATATGGTGGAAGACCCCTACACTCCCCTAATTCTTGGGAGAGATGCTTTGAAGAGCTTGGGTGCCCTCATTGATTGTGAAGCCGAAACCATTACTATAAGGGTACCCAATGAGCAAGCGGTTTTTGGGTTTGCTAAGTCTTCAAAAGAGCCCATGGTCGAGCAACTTTTCTCACTCGATTTAGTTGATGATTCCCATGATTATAAGGTTGGAGGGCTTGATGTTCTTGATGCCCGTATACATGATGATTTGGTGATTTGTGATGAGGTGAAGATTGATGAGGAAAAGAAGAAAAAGTTTGATGAAGTTGTGAAGGGGAAGGAGTTTGTTCTTGTGCACTCCGACATTGAAGAAGAAGTTGGTGGTAATGACAAGCAACCCCGCAAGAGAAAGCGAGTAAGAAAAAGAAAAAGAAAATTGTTTTACAAAAAGAAGAAGATGGCTCCACCTAAGCTTGGGGGAGCCCCATGTTTGAGCTTTCATCCGGGTGACCCCGGTTCTACATTGCTTACTTCCTCCACTATTGCAAGGTGGAGAGTTTTGGGTCACCACGTTCGAGGTGATGGCGATGCTAGGAGTGAGTCCGCTCCTAGCTCAGGTATGGTTTCTTTCCCTAGCTTTTCATTTTTTTGAGCTGGTGGTTAGCTGAGTCGAACTTAACGACGTTAAACAAAAGTACTTGCGGGAGAAAACCCGGTGTTTGATGTTGTTTATATGATGTTTGTTTTGTGTTCCCTTTAGTTCCAATAATGCCTATCTTTCGTTCTTTTGGTTTTTCTTTCGCCTTCCCCATCGCCGAGACGACTCTTGAGCTAGCTTGGGGGAGGATGCGCTTACGCTTTCAAAATTCCGAAAGATTTGCATTATTGTAACTATTGCTTAGTTTTTCTTTTAGTTTTTCGCATGTTTAGTTTGTTTAGTTTTTGTCTTGTTTAGTTTGTATAGTTTCATGTTTAGGTTGTATAGTCGTGTCTTATCCTTGCTTTCAATAAATGGTTGAGTTGTGAGTCTAGCATGCAAGCTTCTATTGTGCACATTTCATGTCCCTATGCAAACTCGTATTTCCTTAGCCTTGTGCCTGTTTTGGGACCTAGAGTTCGACTGTTTTCCACATCGCTTGGGGGAATTGGGGTTTGCTTGGTTTGTGTCTTGGTTGTCTACCTCTAGAGGCGCATTTCGCTAGCCGTAAGGATTGAGCCTTCTTGGACTCCTTGTGAGTTCCATTCATTGTGAGTGCTAGTTAGGGGATCTAAGTATTGTGTCGGTTCTTCTCCAGTATAGTCGACTTTTTTTGAGACCAGGGATGATAACACGTTCGCTAGAATTGAGCTACATAGCCAAATAGCCTACCTTGAACGAAATTGACTTTAGGATGAGCCAAGTTTTTGCCTTTTCCTTTTCTTTTGTAGCCACATTATCTAGCCTCCGCATGAGCCAAATTGTCCCTCTTCTTTACCTAGAGGATAGCTTAAGTGATGGTGGGGTTGTTGTGTGCTACATCGATGAGTAGGTTTTTGGTTTTGATATTTTGGTTGTTGGTTTTCATGACTCTATCCATTTCATGTCAAGCTCTTATTATTTCTCCCATTTCCTCTAGTGCTTTTATTATTATTATTCATACATACTCTATGTTTGAGGAGACCTTTCTCTTTTTTTTCATTGAGATTTTATACACATCATATTCATGTGAGTGATAAAGTCAATGTTTTATTGGCAGATGAGCTTGGAGACACTTGTGTTTATGAGATTTTACATATTTTGATAGTGTTTGATGATGGAGATCATTGTGCTTACATGTTATTGGGTTATTAATGGTTGTTGGATATGATTTTCATTGGTTTATCATGCGATGTTTGTGGGTTATTTGTTTAGGGTCACTTGCTATCCTCTTCTTAGCTCCACATTCCCAAATGTATCCCACCTTAACCCTAAGCCAACGTTACAACCCTTGTGCTAACCTGTTCGACTTGGTTCGTTTAGTTTGTTCTGTACTGGAGTAAGATAAGACATAATCCCCATGATTCTCCCCTATTAGGTGTTTGATCCCGACTCATCTTTAGTCGGAAGATTTTGAGCGAAACACGAACCAAAATCAAACACATGAGCGTAATTGCATATTTCTCACATCTTTTGAGAAATTACCCGGGGAGTATAGACTTGTGACCTCTTTAGGTAGTGGGTGGCATAGCCTGTGTTGTTGCTTGCCCTAGTGATCTCAAGCTTGTGGAATTTGTCGTTCTCTTTGGTATTGCGCTCTATTGAGACCATTGTATCTGCACACCTATGGCTAGGGAAGAGTTTTGCCCATGCACATGCTTGTATTGTTTTGTTCTCCGCTCACCATGTTTGTTTGCTTTGGATTTGTGGGTCTCCTTCTGAAAACCCTCACGAGACCTTACTCGTCCTCTTTGGGAGACCTTGAGGTTTAAAGGGCTTGTCGTACGTGCTAAGTGCGACCGTGATTCCTACGACAATGAGTATTAGGTTTTATTGCTTTCATAATTTAGTTTTGTTTTGCTTTTGTAGTTTAGTTTTGTTTCGTTTTTGTAGTTATTCGTTTTGGGGTTGCCCTTGTGCTTTCATGTTGTTCCTACCTAGTCTCTTTGCTAGGGACTAGCAAAGGTTAAGCTTGGGGGTGTTGATGTGCTCGATTTAGAGCAAATTTATAGCCCCACTTTGGTGTCGTATCTCGGTGTTTTACATTGGTTTTATGCTCTATATACTCGATTTTACCTTGATCTTGTCTCCATGGTGTTTAGAGATCATTTTAGGTGTTTTCGGGAGATTTCGAGGTGATTCGGGTTGAGTTCGAGGCTTAGACATCAAAGTCGGAGAAAACGCACGTGTTTCGAGGCGCTCACAAGTGCTTCGGGTCATCCCCGAAGATATCACGATGATCGGAGATCGTTTATTTTGAGGTGATTCGGGTTAGTTTGAGGCTTAGAAGTCAAGGTCGAAGAAGTGGCACGCGTCTCGAGGCTCCCACAAGTGTTTCGGGTCATCCCCGAAAGTATCACGAAGATCGAAGTTTGTTTGAGCATGGTTTGAAGGCCCAAATGGACCAAAAGGCTTGGATTCGGTCGAATCCAAGGAGCCTTCGGTCGAATCTATCTACAGCAGCCCAAGAACTAAGGTGTTGCTACTAGAAATGGCGAATGGCAACTCCATTCGGGCGAAGCAAGGAGATTCGGGCGAATGTATTGCAAATTCGGTCGAATGGGCTTAAGTGCTCAATATGGCAAAACCCACTGGAAACCCCGAATTCGACCCACATTTCGGGCGAATGGGGAAGCTTCGGGCGAATGGCTTGGCAATTCGGGCGAATCTGCTGCTGTTCTGCGTTATACGTTTTTCTTTTTAAGCTTTCCACGTAGGATCTTTTTAGGGCTTTTAACCCCAACTCTTGTAGCCTATATAAGGGCACTCTTAGGGTCATAAACCCTATGCTTTGATAGAGAGAATCCCTCTACTCTATACATCACTTTAATGCTTTAGTTTCAATTCCAAACCCTAGATTAGATTTCTATTGCTTTCATTTACATTTCAAGCTTTGTAATTTCAATTCCCTTTCATTCAAGCACCTTTATTCATGTAAGTTTATCTTTCTATCTTTCTTTATTGCTTTCATTTGCTTTGTTTATGTTCATTCATGTCATTTAATGCTTTCCTCCTTTCATGCTTCATTTAATGCTTTGAATCTTGTTCATTTTCATTCAAATCTTGATTTTGTTGCTTTTAATGCTTCCTAGTATAGTTAGTAGTTAGAGTTATTGCTTTGTCTTTCAATATTGTTGGTTTATTTCTTGCCCTAATGCTTTCAATCATGTTTTCTTACTTGTTCTTAGTTGTTTTCATTTCAAACATGCTAGAGTAGATTTCTTAGGGGTTTTGGTTTGGTGAAACCCTAGGTTTGGTGAATGTTGTTCATATGCTAGATTAGGGTTGAGGTTGTTGTGGTTTGATTGATTGATATTCGATACATATCTTGTCCTGCCACTCCCTTGTGAGACATAGGGCGATCATGGGTCGTTCGTATTGACTATATGTCATCAACTTCCCCATGTCATCTAGAGTGTCTCGATTGAACCACGCTCAATCTCCCTTGACTTAGCTTTGTATGAGAACATAGTATCGACCTAGGGTGAATCCTCACCAACCCCGTTTGTCTCCTATAGCTATCTTAATCTTGTTTATTGATTTCCCTAGTTTAGTTCAAAACACCCACCTACATACACACACTCTTTCATCTACACCTAACACTCAATCTTTCTTGCCCTTGTTCCTTATGGTTCGATCCCCAAACTTACCTCTATACACGTTATAGTTGTAACTAGGGTGTTTATAAATGTGTTTGATTAACTTAGGTCTTTAGCGTAAACGACGCGTTAAAAACCGGTTATCAATCATCAATTAGTAATAGTGGTACTACTCTTCACTCAATAGTTTTTTGTTCATAATAGACTTGGAAATGAAGTTGTATTCGTAGTTTTTGCTTACCCTAGATGTGAAGGCGAAGGAAGCATCGATCTCGAATTATATTTGGAAATTGATTCAATGAATGCTCTTGGAAATGGTCAAGTGTTCATGATTGATTTGTTATAAAAAATTTCAATTTTGATATAAAAATGATCACTTTTAGACCTGAAAGTGATCAATTATGATCACTTATAAGTTTATAACTTACTAGTTGGTGGGGTACGTGCTACGCACACGCTTCCTCAAATTATAAAATTTTCCTTGAAAAATCAATTTGAATCGAAGGTATTTACAATGCATTAGATTTTATCGATGTCATGTTAAAATGGAGTAAAGAGATGCTCTTCAAAAGCCTTCTATAAATACACTATTGTAAGATAATTATAAATGCCATGTTAATAATAAAGAAAATAATCCAAAGCCTGTTGTTTTTATAATTGATTGTGTATCTTTGATCAGTTTTGCGTACTATAGGAGTAGTTTCACAAACCTGCTCGGTGATGAAAATAATGTTGCATTGTTGTTGTTGCTGGGCTGCTAGATCTCTGCTGTCGTGTGCTGTAATTGCAGCGCTGTTGCGTGCTACTGTCATTACTGTTGTAGTTGTCGGTACGCTGATATCGCGTGCTGCTTTTGCTTGTTGGAAAACAGTGTGTACTTATGATGCCAAATAGTTGTAGCGCTGTTTTGTTGCTGGCAGAATAAGCTAATACAAAATCTATCATTAAATGAAATTAATTTTTATCATAAAGTATTGAAAAAAACAAAATTAAATACCGAAGATAGCCTAACAAACAAAAGCTAATAGTTGCTGGCAGAGCAGGAAAAATGGTAAAATTGGCTACACTAAACAGGGTTGCGTGGGAGGATAAACTTGTGGTAGCTCTTAAGATAATGGCAAATGTGGCTGGATCTGGGTTTACATCCGCCCTGCACATTTCAGTAAAAACATCCATCGCTATTACATGGTACCCGTTTAGTACAAGAGCGGACATCATTGTTGTCCTAGTAATTGTGTCTTCGTCTGAGAGTTTCCATAAAATCAGATTGGCTTCATCTAATCGTCCACATCTAGCAGACACATCTAGGAGTGCATTTCCTACTTTAAGTTCTGACAATGCGCTTGTCACAATACTTTTGCAATGAATTTGTCTATCCACAATGCAATGAATTTCTCACAATGCATTTCCTACTTCCTTACAAATTTGTGCCCTGCAACTCCTAGAAAAGGGCAAGAGAGAGTTCTCATACTTCCCTTCCCGAGCATTGCCATATATGATAATATTGTACGAAACACAATCAATCTCAATCATGATCTCGTCAAAAAGTATCTCGGCTTCTTGTACTTGATCATGCTTTGAATACACATCAAGCAAAGCATTCACTCCAAATGTTGATGATGATTAATTCATGTATTGGAAGGTTTGTGGTGGAGAAAAACAGCTTTAAAGTGACAACGCCAAGTAGTTTGAGAGGTGTTTATGAATGTGCAATTGCTAATTTTGGGGTTCCACAATATGGAGGTGTAATGTCAGGTATTGTTGCATTTCCCAAATCCAATGTAAGGTTTTTGGTGATGAAATTACTTCAAACCAAATGCTAGACTTGTAAAGAGTGACAAAGCATGATCATCTGATAAGAGCTTTAGTTCGTAGGAGTTAACAGGATCTATGGTGGATGTAAGATTTGGGTTTTTGATTACTACCATTTCTATTCCATTCTTCTCATTCAGTGGATTGATATGCTAGAATAATAGGTTATAATGTTTGTTAAGCCATGATTTCAGATCATGGGATTCGATGAGCTCAAAATTCGTTAATGTAACTCCAATGAGTAAGGTGGTGGAAAGCCATGCATTGGAGAAAAGATTAGTTGGAATCTTATGTTATGCTCCGTTCTGACCTTCCTTTATTCTGGTAACGTAATCCTTGAGGCTAGTCAACTCATCATCGCTCTTGGTGGAATGGTACCTCAACAACTCGACAATTTTGTTCATGTTCTAAGAGTCCTCATGGATACCCAACTCCAAGTTCTTAGAGAAAGCTTCATAGAATTTGTTTTAGTCCTTGTTCTCAGCTATCTCAAAGAACAGATCAATACACTTCTTAACAAGGTTCTTTAACCTTTAAGATCTTATTTTGCTGCAACATCTCTCTGGAGATGTTAAGAGGAAGATCCTCAAAATCAACATACAAGACAAAGCAACAACAACATTTTATTCTGATTCTATATTTGGTTTCATATTACTTTGCACAGGCTGTGTAATTGATCTATCTAGAAATTCATCTCTTGCAGCTGATGCATAAAGAAGTCATTGTATCATTAGATTTTGCTGCAAATTAAAGATAATTTAATTTCATGAGAGGTCTAATTATAAATCATTCCAACAAAACATGATAATATCACTCATTTGCAAGGGAGGAGCAATTCAGCAAACTTTCTGGCCTGACACATGTCAGAGGAAATAATAACACATCATATACAAAATGTTCACATGAACGTCAATCAGAGAAGACCAAATTCGAGTCATAATAATACCGGCGGCCTGAAGTTCCACCTTGCCCTCAAGGTGGATAAAAATTAACTTGACCTTCCACAGTAAAAATTCCTTAATTTCTCTTAAGTCTAGAGCTTAAAATGATTTGGCCCAGTTTAACAAAGAAACTAAAAAGCCCATCAGAAACCCATCTTCTTCCTGCTGTGTTAACATCAGCGCTGACGTCAGTAGTGACCTCATCCACATGCAATGGTTCAGATTTTAACCATGGCTGCCAGTTAATAATGTCAAGATTAACAGTGCAATGAAGGTATTTTGAAACGGACTTAAAATAAGCTCTTAAGGTAATTTTAGTAAAACCATCAGGAGCCCAATCCAAAGCCCAATTGCTGCCCATCTTCATCAGAAATTCAAGTATGTCTTGCTTTCTTATCAGAAACCCTAAATCCCCAATTGTCAATTCTCTCTCCTTAAAACCCATACCAATAAACCCAAAATGTGAGATTTCCATCACTGACCTTCCTCTCACGCCAGCCACCATACAGAAATCTCCGGCCAAACTGTCGAAAACACAACTCCTCGCTGGTTCGCCTCCTCTCTTCTCCCTTCTCATTTCTTCTTCCACAAACCCTAGAAAACTTACGTCCACGACTGAATGCCTCTAGCCGCCGTCGATGTTACTGCCGGTCAACACCCCCTTTGTCCAGAGACAGAAACTGTCGGCAATCATTTCCTCCGATCCAGCGACGTCCCCTCTTTTCTTCTTTTCTCTTCTCTGTACTTCTTTGGCCTTGGTTCGATTTTCGCCATTTTTTCCACCACCAGTCGCCGCCTTCAAGTACCCTCTCTTCCTCTTAGTCTTCTCTCGGATCCGGCACCACCGCACACCTGGACCACCACCACTTCCGCCTGCACAACGGTCCTTGTAACCATTCTTAGTTTTCCTCCTTAACCGTCGTTGGCTCCCTAAAAGCCACCTCTTTGCAGCCCCACTTGTTTCCCTTCTTTTCTTTCTCTTTCTTATTTTCTTTTTTCCGTTTTTCTCCTTGGTTTTCTTCCTCCCACGCCGTCGCAGGTGCCTAGAAAACCACCACCTCGCCTTCCGGCTTTCACCGGGATTTGACCACCTCTTCTTCTTTCTAACTTTTTTCTTTTTGTTGTTTTTCTCTATAACTCGATATTCTTCTTTGTTTTACAACTCTGTTGATTTTTTGCTTTCCATGGGCTGTGTGTTCTCTTCAAGATTACTACTCTTCAGATCTGGAATGTGTTCCCTTCTTCACTTTCTTCACTTTTGTGGTTTCATGGTATACAATTACCATGAGTTCATCCCTCATTCCTTGATGGAGGATGAGCATTGAACACTCCTTGTGGCTTCAATCATGACTGGAAAGTTTTGTTTCCTCTAGTTGTTCATCACAAAACTCATAGATTCCTTTTCCCCATTTTTCTTATATCTCCCTGGTTGAAGTTGTTTTAAATGAGTGAATGATACTGTCTAGGACAACCTCTTTGAGTATCTCTAAGGGTGAAGTGTTAGCCCCAAAACCCTCAAAATATGCATCAAGATCAGTCCCTGCAGTATATTCTGGACTCACGCCATCTCTGGGGGTATTCAGGTCTCCGGAATCGTACCACTCTGATACCATGTTTGCTATGAATTGAGTAATTGGATGAAAACAGTGAAATGACAAAAGAGAAAATATACTATAAAATTAATGATTAAAGAACGATTACAAAATAACGAAAGATGGTTCAAGCAATTCGAGAAGCTTGAGATCTCCTAAAATGAGTAAAACCCATTCACCAAGTGTTTAACAATATTCATGATGATAATGAGCCTCTAAATCCTCTTATTTATAGAAAAACTACCACTTAAGCTATCTTATTCTCCAAGTTACTATTAATATTATAATTACTATTTTACCCCTTCGTAAGACCAATATCGAGTCATAACATATACTTGTTTACCTTGTTTTAAGAATGGATGAAGCCATTCTACTATTAGACAATTTAGGGTTGCATAATTTTATTTTTGGTATTTTTGGAGAATGATTTCAATTCAACAGCTCCCCATCAAACACACCATCATTTGACAATGCCACAAAGCAAGCAAAACTTGTTTTAACCTCCCCATCAAACATACATAATCATCATACAAGATAACCAAAACTTAGTCCACTGCACTTCATGTACTAAAAACTCCAATCCCATCTGCAAAATTACTCTGGTTTAGCATTCAAGGCATAACTTCACACTTACATCAACAAAATTTCAGAAATTTAGATGATATTCAGCTATATTTGACTGTCTGTATCATGTGATATTGCAATGCTTATGCCTTTTTGGATATACTTAACAAGTAACCAGGATTTCGGGACACAAAGTAGCAAAAATATGTAGTTAGTTATTCAAATGCATACATGCTACTATACTGATGGAGTTACTGTACAATCGAAGGGAAGAGGCACTAGTGGAAAAAACCTTAAGGGCTGCGATGTTTTAGCCCCTATGGGCTGCGTATTTCGACCCCAGCCTTTATTGGAGCAGCCCAAAATAATAATTAAGGGCTGTGGTCAAAATTCGCAGCCCAAAAAAGACTAAAGGGCTGCGGACAGGTCAAAAAACCGCAGCCCTTTAGTCTTTTTTCAAAATAAAAAAAAAATTTCAGAATTCTAAAAGAGTTTTTAGAATTCTGAAAAAGGACATCAAACAACATGAACAACATCAAAAATAAACCCAGAAATTTCAAATAAACAACGAAGCCAAGAATATCAAGACGAAAAAAAACATCAAATGGCTGTTCTTGAAGGTGAAATTACAACAAAACGAAAAATTTTACAAAAACGAAAAAAAGAAATACAACCCAGAAAAAAACGAAACCCAAGGTGAAATTACAACCCAGAAAAAAACGAAAAAAATTTTAAAAAAAACGAAAAAAATTACAACAAAACGAAAAACGAACGAACACCACAATAAATTTTACAGATCTACAACCCAGATTATCTTAAGAATAGAAGATTCTAAAGATCGAAATACATAAAAAACCGAAGAACCCAAAAAATTTCTTGAACCCAGAAAAAGTCTTCAAAAATTCTTCAAAAGTCTTCAAAAATTTCTTGAATCCAAAAACTTCAATAAAATCTTGATGTTCGTAGAAGACGCCATTTAAAAGGGTTTCTAAGATAGAAAGATGGGAGAGAGAGTAGAAGACGCCATTTAAAAATTTCTTGAACCCAAAAACTTCAACAAAAGGATTTCTAAGATAGGAGACGCCATTAAAAACGAGGGAGATAAGTTTTTTGGGCTGAAGAAAGAGAAGAAGGAAGATTGAAGAGAGAGTAGAAGAGAGAGGCGCCTCTCTTAATATCTTGATGTTCGGTTTTTTGGGCTGAAGAAAGAGAAGAAGGAAGATGGAAGATAACTTTCTAAGAAACGGCGCCTAGCTTAGGGTTTCTATTCTTAAAATAAGTAAATAACGGTGCTAGCTAGGGTTTATATTATGGCCCAATTAATTAGGGGCTGCGGACACCTTAAAAAACCGCAGCCCTTTTGCTTTAATTTTTTTTATTTTCTTTATTAATTTGGAATAATTAAGGGCTGCGGACATCCATAAAAACCGCAGCCCCTTTGGTATTTTTTTTTGATGAATTTTTTAAGGGGTTAAGGGCTGCGGACAAAGCCAAAAACCGCAGCCCCTTAGTAATTTTCTTTTTTCAGCTTTTTTATTACTCATATGGGCTGCGTTTTCCTAACAACCGCAGCCAATAAGCAGCAGCCAATAGCTTTTTTTCCACTAGTGAGGTTTAAAATTGTGGCTGTTTGTGAATGGATGGGGAAAACTATCTATGGTCATCGACTATATTTAAGCGTCTATACTCCAGAAGTCAAATTTGCAACATCTTATAACAAGTAACATCTTCAGCAAGTTTTAATCTCGCGCTTCTTGATTCTTTACCTGATGCAGGAGACTTGGCAATAGGAGATGGTTTTCTAATGATGAAGCAAACTCCAGAATACACCTTATCTGAACATCCTTTTGTGCCATGATAGTTCTACGCAGTTCTTCCTTTTCAAGCTGAAACTTGCTTTGTGCTTCTGGTCTAGCAGATTCAGCAGCGTCTTATTTTCGTCATATTGATTGTTTCGTCTCCTTTTCAAGCTGACTTTTTTCGAGGCATGTTCTAAAGCTTTTTGCCTTAGATTTCCATACTTTCAGCTCGATTTGAGTCTGAGTTGCAGAATTTGATTGTTCAAGGGCAGTGAACAGATTGCTGATAATAACTTCCATCTGGCTAACTTGTTCTTTCTAAGGAATTCGGCAATCCGATGACTTCAAAATTGGGACCAAATTAAAAAAAAATAATTTTATGAAATTAGTTGAAAACACGTATGGAGTATAAACAATATAAAAATGCTAAATAAAGTTAATGGAAAGAACTAAAGCATTAAGAGGATGAACAATGTTAATTTTGTCAAAAATTGTGATTTAATCAAAAAGATTCTTTATGAAAAGAAAAATTAAAATATTTAAAATAGCAAAATGAAAACTTGTTATGAAACAAGTGAGTAATAATTTTGGTACTCTATTAATATTTCATTACTTTAATAAAAATTACTACAATTTGATTTTGGAGGTGGTTTGTTAATTGATTAGTTAATGTAGATAGATATAAGGTGTGTAGCAACATATTCCATAGTAATCAATCATCAATATCCCATCCTTTTAATTAGGGTCACTCACTAAACACACTCCATACGCATTTACTATGTTGCTACACATTTTATCATATTTTATTAATCTCAATAAGACCTCAAAATTGAAATTCTTACTGTATGTTTTCTTTGTTTAAACTTCACACTTCTCGTGATGCTTTGCATTAACTCATTAGTAAAATGTCAGAATGAAACAAATTGAAAGAGAAAGAACAAAATTGAAACTAACATCTGTGAGGAAGAAAAAAAAAATGACAAATTCTTGTATGAGATGGTCTCACAGTCAGACATGTCTCAAATTTGGATTAATAAATACACACGGAGTAACAACAACCTGTTAATAAATACCATGCCCAAACAAGGAGATGCTCAAAACGATAAACGCTTTTGATCCGGAATCATTGCTTTATAAATTGAAGCTATCATGTGAATAATCATCATTAAAACATTACAGGTAGTAGATAACAAAATAAAGGCTACCACTTAATCATAATACTTCCTCTGAAGTTCACCTATTCAAAGACTGAGATCTTTACAAGCTTGCAGTCTAACAGTACATTAAACATCTCGATCCTGATTTCGGATAAAACACAAAGTTGGGCTTTTCGATATTGTTTGTTATTAATCTCCATTGATACGAATACATATTTATACATCAAGCTACCTAGAGTTACCAAGAATAAGAGATAACAAATATGATAACTTCTATATTTACAAATATACCATATATCCTACTTTCCATATTTTAACACACTCCCTCAAGTTGAGTCGTCGTATCTCCGATGCTTAACTTGCATAAGACTTCTTCAAAGAACTGGGTTCCCACAACTTTTGTAAGGATATCGACAAGTTGGTCTTCGGACTTCACATGAGGTAGCGATCACATCTGCTTCAAGTTTCTCCTTTATGAAATGTCTGTCAACCTCGACATGCTTTGTTCGATCATGTTGAACTGGATTCCTTGAAATGTTGATAGCTGCCCGATTATCACAATATAGTTCACAAGGTTTCTTAGGAGCAAATCCTAACTCTATCAACAATTTTCTGAGCCACAAGATCTTCATAACACCTTTTGCAACTCTTCTGAATTCTGCTTCTGTGCTTGATAATGCAACCACTTTTTGTTTCTTACTCCTCCAAGTTACCAAGTTCCCACCTACAAGAGTGAAGTACCCAGAGGTTGATTTCCTGTCATCCTTGTCTCCTGCCCAGTTTGCATTTGTGTATGCAACAAGGTTTAAGTGCCCATTTTTCTCGTATAAGACTCTTCTTCCCGGGGTACTCTTTAAGTATCTCAGTATACGAAAGACTGCTTCTATATGTTGAACTTTTGGATTATGCATAAAGCGGCTAAACACACTCACTGCATATTCCATATCGGGTCTCGTGTGAGCTAAGTATATTAATTTCCCCACCAGTCTCTGATACTGCATACGATCTGCGAATTCTGCATCTTTAGAATCTATAATCAGTGGTTC
The DNA here is from genome assembly GCA_019776075.1 of Amaranthus palmeri. Taxonomy (NCBI): domain Eukaryota; kingdom Viridiplantae; phylum Streptophyta; class Magnoliopsida; order Caryophyllales; family Amaranthaceae; genus Amaranthus; species Amaranthus palmeri. The sequence goes on from JAAKBH010000150.1 coordinate 157,265, forward strand.
ATCATCATGGGAGTCTCAATAGGTTTGCAATCCATCATACGGGTCTCAGCTAATAAGTTTAGAACATATTTCTTTTGGGATATGAAGTTTCCTTTTTTTGATATGAGAACCTCGATTCCCAAGAAGTGATTCAGTCTTCCAAGATCCTTCATTTTGAACTCCTGAAACAGATTCCTCTTTAGATTCTCAATCTCCACCTTATCATCTCCTGTGATAATCATATCGTCGACATAAATTATGAGACATGTTATTTTCCCTCCTCGTTTTCTAAGGAACATTGTGTAATCTGAGTGACTCTGTCTGTATCCAAATCTCTTCATAGCGGATGTAAATCTCCCAAACCATGCTCTAGGAGACTGATTCAACCCATATAGTGCCTTTTTCAACATGCACCCTTCTTTCTCTGAGAATTCTGATGTAAACCCTGGAAGAGCCTCCATATAAACCTCTTCCTATATCCCTCTATGAAGAAAGGCATTCTTCACATCAAATTTATGAAGAGGCCAATCTAAGTTTGTTGCCAAGTTGAATAGAACCCGGATTGTGTCTAACTTCGCCACTGGTGAGAAGGTTTCTGAATAATCAACTCCATATGTCTGAGTGTTACCCTTTGCAACTAGGCGCGCTTTCTATCTTTCAATTATTCCATCAGCTTTGTACTTCACTGTGAAGACCCATTTGCAACTAGATCACACTTCTCCCAGGTGCCATTCTTTTTCAGGGCACTTATCTCCTTCCATAGCCTTCCGCCAATGATCTGTTGCAAGTGCTTCTTCAACTGTTGCATGAAGTTTAGTACTATATAGTGCAGTATTAAATGCAAGTGCACTCTGTGATAGATTCCCTTTACTTGATGCTTCAACTTGGTACCTAGACCGTTTGGCCTCATAGTCTGGATCATATCTTCTTAGAGGGATGCCTCGCGTAGATCGGGGTGGTAAGACATAGGGTTGTTCCCTATTATCTTGACTCTCATGAGAAACCTCCTCAACTCCTGCAACTTCAACTTCATTCATTGGAACATCATCCATAATATCAAAACTGTTATCCAAACTACTCACCTGATGATCAGACAGAAGCGAAGATGACAATGAGGGTTGAGGCTGAACATCTTGGAGAGGTGATTCAGTAGCAATGCCTACTTGTTCTTTTGGGTCGGAGTCAACCAGGATTGAACTAATTAACCATCTGAGATCGTCATCTGACTTCTCCCCCTGACATCTAGGATGGTGATAGTAGAATGTATCCTCAAGAAAGTCACGATCCATATTAGTATGTATCTGCCGAGTAGAAGGATCATAGCACCTATACCGCTTTTGGTTTCTCCCGTAACCCACAAAGACACACTTCCATGCCTTAGGTTCAAATTTGTTACGCACTCGTTTAGGATGATGTATAAAGACCATGGAATAAAAACTCCCCCGTTAAGTTATATAACGCCCGTTATATATCATGTCTCAAAGTTGGCGCGACGTTAAATCCCGTTATATAACTGTTCACGAAATTTCACGGTCAAAACGCCGCGTTGACCGTTATATAACGTGTAACGCCCGTTATTTTACCGTTATAACGATATTTCACTGTTACAACGTTATTTGTTTTCACGTTAAAGTTTATTAATACCCATTAACTTTAATTATTATGATTACTTAATTTATAGTTACTCATAGTTTTAGTTGATAAACAAAATAATTAACTATTAACTAATAACTAATAAACTAATTAATTATACACTAAAAGAATCAAATATTGCAATTATAATAGCTAGTTGCATATTATTGCATGATAATAGTAGTTCAACCACAAAAATGCAATTATAAGTTCAGAATCCCTTATGTGATTTTTTTTTACAAAAATCACGCCGCATCGGCCGCGATTCGCGTTATTTCTCCGTTATAACTGTTTACGCGACATCGCGACCGTTTCCGCAAACGCGGTTTTTTTCCATGATAAAGACATGCACCAAAAGATATAGGGTGGTATTTAACACCCCTGAATTTCCAACCCTCTAAACGGAATCAAAACCGATAGAGAACGGAGGAAATTCGGGTGTTACATTTAAAACAAAATAAAAGAAAATAAAAAGATAAATAAAGTACGATTTAAAGAGGTTTTATAAAAACATTCAAACAAAATCCTACGAAAATTTTGGCAGCATCTGCCTTGAATTTTAACGCACCAAAAGAATCAAACAAACAATAAACCATCATGAGAAGAGGCATTAATAGCCTTGTAATAGAATCACGGCGGAATGATCATCGCCAAAACCTCTGTCGACATGCTAAGCATGGATCGTGGTTCCCATGTAAACACTTAGGTTTTCCAAAAAACATAACCAGCTAAACAAGCCATTCAAAATACTATAACGAAATATAAAGCGAAATAAAACTTTGCAGCGGAACTAATTACATCAAAAGGAGGGCACACGCCTCAAACCAAAAATATACGCAATTACAATTCAAAAACTACATGTGTTGTCAAAAATAGTTAGAACATGGCACGCGTCAAGGTTCTCACTCAGATCCCCCCGTATGTAATGCAAAGAAAACTCCCAAAAACCTGCAAGTGCTATCTATGAGACCCCCACTGCTCAACGTAAGGTCATAGACCAACGTGTCATAGCAGGGACATCAAAGATAAGCCATCAACAAGGAAACAAACAGTACACGTCAGTAACTAACCATAAATTATGTAAATGTAACCATCGATTAAATTCAACAAGACAAGGTGGGGAAGATACTCCAATGTGTAAGCACCTACTCCATCTATTTCTCAATTCTACATACTTCTCGATATCTGCGCCGTATTCCATCTCTTCATAAGTCTCATATATCTTCTTATGTGACTAGAGGCCACCATATTGGGGTTTGCAAGACCCACATGGTAACACCTCAGCCAAGGACGGTGACGGCCATGCCGGCGCCCAATGGCAAAGTATGATCATACCCCCGTACAGCGACCATATATAGACGGTCCATGCCTCCGGGAACTAATCCAGCTGGGGTACCAATCCAGTGGAGTCACAGTAATTATCCAACTTAATATCTCATCAATAAGGAACTCATTTCCATTCCATCTCATATAATCCATCATTCTACTCTTGTGATATCAGAACTCATTCTCTACTATTTCTATAACTAATTCACACTTGTAACACTGATTTAATAATATTAAATAGAAAGATAAATCCAACATAGCTCATATAATATTGGTACGCAAAGAAAACATATGTGAGATGCAAGAATTAGCTACTGTGTGTACTTACCTGCAAGTGCAAGATAATAAGTCGCAAAAGTCACTTTGAAAGATGTTCTTAAGCCCCTCTTATGAACCGGGCACCTATGCACGTTAAAAGTAAGACTAATAAGCCTACTTCACATCATTTAAGAAGCACTGGCTTCATACAACTACACTATTAGTCAAACAAGTTTCGATTCGAGCTAGTACGCATTCTAAACGCACTCATGCAATAAATTCAACTCAGGTTCACACATGAACCACGCCATCAATTCTAATCAAACCATAACATTATATTCTAGTCAGGTTTATATTAAGATATGTTTAGGTGAATAAACACAACCATACGCTTGCGCGTTATACTCAAACTATCCATTAGAAAGTTTAAGAACACGTAATGCACGACATTACACTTAATAACAAACATATCACTCATGGTAGTAGTGATTTATTATTTTTCCAAAGTTTTTAAAGTAAGACGATTAAGAATAAATTAATTTTGTAGTTTGACGAATTAATAACGATTCGTATAACTTGGGTCAAAGTCGTATAATTTAGCATCACAATTGGACATATCAATTTAATGACTAAGCTCAGCTATGCACAACAACTCACCACAATCATCGACAATGTCACATACACAAGCTTATACAAGATTTTTAGTTAGTAAAACACCATCCAAGCCACAAAAGTAGTACGTACTACTTTTAAATTCATCATCCTAATTTATTCAAGTTCAATTCAACTTTCTAATACTAACTCACTTTAAATTCTATCAAAATATAACTTAATCTAAGTTAAGATTCATGAATTTACTCAAAATACTACATTTTAAATTCATCATAATATAAACCCTAACTTATTTAATATTCAAAGACAACACCTTAAATTAGTACTCATAGTAAGATTCAAAGAACTAATACACACAACCCATAATTTCCAATAACATTTCAAACCCCAATTCATAAATATGTTCAATTTACCATTCAAACTCTCACCCACAAAAGATTCATGAAATTAACACAAAAAAATAAACCTCTTATTCAAATTACCTAATAAAACTCATATTAAAACTAGAAAAATCAATTGAAGAAAAGAGGGCATGGCTCACAATAAATAATCTAGCAAGAGGGTGGAGGAAGAGGCGGCTAGTGGCGGTGGAAGGAGCCACGAATTAGGGCTGCTGTGGTGGTGCAGGAGGCGACTCTGGCTGCTGTGCTGCCGGCTGACTGACGCGGGATGCAGCTCGCAGCTGCTGCCGTGGGAAGGGAGGCGCGATCCTAACTGCTGCCCCTGATGTGCTCGATTTAGAGCACATTTATAGCCTCACTTTGGTGTCTTATCTCGGTGTTTTTATATTGTTTTATGCTCTATACACTCGATTTTACCTTGATCTTGTCTCCATGGTGTTTAGAGATCATTTCAGGTGTTTTCGGGAGATTTCGAGGTGATTCGGGTTGAGTTCGAGGCTTAGATATCAAAGTCGAAGGAAATGCACGCATTCCGAGGTGTTCTCATGTGTTTCGGGTCATCCCCGAAGATATCAAGAAGATCGGAGCTCGTTTCGAGGCGTTTCGGGTTAGTTTGAGGCTTAAACGCCAAAGCCGAGGAAGTAGCACGCGTTTCGAGGCTCCCGCATGTGTTTCGGGTCATCCCCGAAGATATCACGACGATCGGAGTTTGTTTCGGGTTAGTTTGAGGCTTAGACGTCAAGACCGAGGAAGTAGCACGCGTTTCGAGGCTCCCACAAATGTTTCGGGTCATCCCAGTGATGTGCTCGATTTAGAGCACATTTATAGCCCTACTTTGGTGTCTTATCTCGGTGTTTTTATATTGTTTTATGCTCTATATACTCGATTTTACCTTGATCTTGTCTCCATGGTGTTTAGAGATCATTTCAGGTGTTTTCGGGAGATTTCGAGGTGATTCGGGTTGAGTTCGAGGCTTAAATATCAAAGCCGAGGAAGTGGCACGCGTTTCGAGGCTCCCACATGTGTTTCGGGTCATCCCCGAAGATATCAAGAAGATCGGAGCTCGTTTCGAGGCATTTCGGGTTAGTTTGAGGTTTAAACGCCAAAGTCGAAGGAGTGGCACGCGTTTCGAGACTCCCACAAGTGTTTCGGGTCATCCCCGAAAGTATCGCAAAGATCGGAGATCGTTTGAAGGTGGTTTGAAGCTTCATAGTGGCCTTCGGGCCCACATTCGGTCGAATTCATTGTCCATTCGGTCGAAGCTAAGGCCTTCTATCCAAAGAAGCATTGCAAAGTCTCTGGAAATACCGAATCTAGCCCCATTCGGTCGAATGGGCTTAGATTCGGTCGAAGCTTCTACACATTCGGTCGAAGCCAACACCAAGAGCCCAAGTCAAAGTTTCAGCAGAGCAAATTCGGTCGAATTGGGTCCAGATTCGGTCGAATCTGGCCCATTCGGGCGAATCCAACAAGGCTTCGGGCGAATCTTCCTCTGTTTCGCGCAGCAGCTTTTCTTCGCTCGATTTAAAACACGTGTATCTTTAGGGCTTTTAACCCCAACTTTTGTAGGCTATATAAGGGCACTCTTAGGGTCTTAAACCCTATGCTTTGATAGAGAGAAACCCTCTCATCTATTGAACATCAAATTTATGCTTTCTTTCAATTCCAAACCCTAGAATAGATTTCTATTGCTTTCATTTACATTTCAAGCTTTGTAATTTCAATTCCATTTCATTCAAGCACCTTTATTTATGTAAGTTCATCTTTCTATCTTTCTTTATTGCTTTCATTTGCTTTGTTTATGTTAATTCATGTCATTTAATGCTTTCCTCCTTTCATGTTTCATTTAATGCTTTGAATCTTGTTCTATTGCTTTCAAAACTTGTTCTTGCTTTGGTTATTGCTTTCTAGAATAGTGGGTAGTTAGATTTCTTGCTTTGTCTTTCATTATTGTTAGTTTATTTCTTGCCCTAATGTTTACATACATGTTTTCTTTCTTGTTCTTTGTTGTTTTCATTCCAAACATGCTAGAGTAGATTTCTTAGGGGTTTTGGTTTGGTGAAACCCTAGGTTTGGTGAATGTTGTTCATATGCCAGATTAGGGTTGAGGTTGTTGTGGTTTGATTGATTGATATTCGATACATATCTTGTCCTGCCACTCCCTTGTGAGACATAGGGCGATTATGGGTCGTTCGTATTGACTATATGTCATCAACTTCCCCATGTCATCTAGAGTGTCTCGATTGAGCTACGCTCAATCTCCCTTGACTTAGCTTTGTTTGAGAACATAGTATCGACCTAGGGTGAATCCTCACCAACCCCGTTTTTCTCTTATTGCTATCTTAATCTTGTTTATTGCTTTTCCTAGTTTAGTTCAAAACACCCACCTACATACACACACTCTTTCCATCTACACTTAGCACATCATCTTTCTTAGCCCTTGTTCCTTGTGGTTCGATCCCCAAACTTACCTCTATACTCGCTATAGTTGTAACTAGGGTGTTTATAAATGTGTTTGCATAGCTTAGGTTCTTAGCGTATAACGACGCGTTAAAAACCGGTTATCAAAATGGCGCCGTTGCCGGGGAACAAGGCGTTATAGTTAGCTTTTGTGCTTGTGTAGTCCATTTTATTGCTTTATTTAGTTTTTGTTTAAATAATTCTTGCTTGTCAGTGCTTACGCTTGGTTTCTAGTGTTGTTTGCATGAGCTATACCACACGGAGATCACAGCTACAACTCATTCCATACAATCCAGAGATTCAAAGGGTCACTAGACGATCTCCTCCTCCTACTCCACGTCAATCGTCTAGACCCAATCCTCCTCCAATGGCCGAAAATCAACCTTTATTTGGGCAATTTGGGACCCCGGGCTCAAAAGAGTTCCAAGAGGCCGTGGTACTACCGAATGCCCCACCGAACTTCCGCATAGACCCGCAAAACACAAGGATGGTTAAGGAAAACCCATTTTGCGGGCTAAGAAACGAATGTCCTCTCATACACTTGGAGGCATTCACGGAGAATTGTAGGTTCATACCTCAATGCCCTAACCACCCCGATTACATCAAGCTATGTCTCTTTTCGGTTAGTCTAGCGGGGGATGCCAAGGATTGGTACAAATGTCTAGAGCCCAACTCCATCACTACTTGGGAGCAATTGAGAACGGCATTCCTCGAAAGGTTCTATCCTACAAACCGCACACAAGATTGGCGCAAAAAGATCGCGTCATTCACTCAAGAAGAGGATGAGAGCCTATGTGCCGCTTGGACTAGATTTAAGGGTATGCTCCGAGCTTGCCCCCATCATGAATATGGGGAGAACCATTTGAATACCTTCTTCTACGACGGGCTCGATGATTCGACTAAGGCACTACTAGACTCCGCGGTCGGTGGGCAACTCTCAAAAATCCCATGCGACCGTGTGAAGGGTATGATCGAAGAGGTTGCCAAGAATAGCACTTGGGGTGGTGCAAGGGGGAGTAAGCAACAAAGGGGCGTGGTCAATGGTGCAAGCCTTGATTCGATTGGTGCAAAATTTGAAGCCATGATGGATAAGAAATTGTCCGAGCTTAAACTAGCCCAAGCAAGCTCCAATGTCTCCGCCGCTAATGAAGCGAAACGTTTCTTATGCCGAATTTGTGGGGGTACTAATCATGATGCATCCTATTGTGGGGGAAGAAGTCCGGATCATATGGCATCGGTTGACTATGGGTCAAGTGCTTATGAAGGGGCCCAAGCGACAAACTTTGATGGGAATGGGTTCAATCCCGAGCATATAGCGGCTATGGATTATGGGAACCAAGGTCAAGGATACTCTCATTACACCTTATTCAACAATCCGGCCTCCCGACCACCTTTCAATCCTAACAATGGTCAAGGAAACTTCAACCAAGGCTACAACAACTACAATCAAGCCGGTGGTAGTTTTCCTAGACCCAATGGAAGTAAGCCTTACCCACAAGTGCCACGACCCAATCCCAACCAATCCTACCAAACCACCCAACCACCTCCAAACCCCAATCCTAACCAAGACTTCATGACCACCCAATTGAGCACCTTAGCCCAACTCAATCAAACTTTGATCACTCAAATGGCTCAACTCCAAACCCAACAAAAGAATTTGGAGACCCAACTTGCACAATTAGCCCAACCACCTCCACCTATGCTTTTCCCATCCAACCCTCAACCTAACCCATCTACCCAACCTCAACCTCCCAACCAACCATCAAGCCACCACACATGCAAGGCGATCTTCCTTAGATCGGGTTCTTCCTATCCGGGTCCAAGTGAAGCTTTGAGTGATAATTTGGGTGATGGTACTCCAATAGGTAGTGATTTACAAGAGGATGTTGAGCATGAGCTTGGGGGAGAGGGAAAAGAAAGATTCTTGAGGAAGTTCTTGAGGAAAAAGAAGAGGAAGTTGAGAAGAGAGATGAAGGGAAAGAAAAAGAGAAGTTGGAACAAGAAAGAAATTGGAGAGAAATGCAAGAGTGGCGTGCTCGTGAGCGTTTAAGTGGCCCACCCCTTCCTTTCCCATATAAGAAGGTGGAGAAGCAAATGCAAGCCAAATTTCTCAAGTTTCTTGAGCATATGAAGCGATTGGAAATGAAAATCCCGTTCTTGGAGGCAATGGAGCAAATGCCTCAATATGCTAAGTACTTGAAGTCACTCTTGGGCAACAAAAAGAGGCTTGAAAGTGAAGTCGTCAATCTACCGGAGCAAGTAAGTGCCATTGTTCAAGGCACTTGGGCTAAGAAGGAAAAGACTAGAGGACCCTTTGTTTTACCCGTTACCCTTGGGAACAAAAAGGCCAAGGGAGCACTTGCCGATTTGGGGGCCTCTATTAGCCTCATGCCGATGAGTATTGCTAAGCACCTTCCTTTCAAGCTTACACCATCCAAGAAATCCATCCAACTCGCCGACCGAAGCGTCAAAGTGCCGTGTGGGGAGTTTGAGGATCTTCCTATCCAAGTGGGAAGCGTTGTTATCCCATGCGATTTTGTTGTTCTAGATATGGTGGAAGACCCCTACACTCCCCTCATTCTTGGGAGAGATGCTTTGAAGAGCTTGGGTGCCCTAATCGATTGTGAAGCCGAAACTATTACTATAAGGGTAGCCGATGAGCAAGCGGTTTTTGGGTTTGCTAAGTCTTCAAAAGAGCCCATGGTCGAGCAACTTTTCTCTCTAGATGTGGTTGATGATACCCAAGGTGATAAGGTTGGAAGGCTTGATGTTCTTGATGCCCAATTGTTTGACGATGAGATGATGGATGATGAGGTTCTTTCTTGTGACGAGGTGAAGTATGATGAGATGAAGAAGAGGTTTGATGATGATGAGAAGGAGAAGGAGTTAGTTCTTGTGCACTCCGACATTGAAAAAGAAGTTTATGGTGTTGACAAGCAACCCCGCAAGAGGAAGCGGGTGAGAAAAAGAAAAAGAAAAATGTTCCACAAAAAGAAGAAGATGGCTCCACCTAAGCTTGGGGGAGCCCCATGTTTGAGCTTTCATCCGGGTGACCCCGGTTCTACATTGCATACCTCCGCCACCATTGCAAGGTGGAGAGTTTTGGGTCACCATGTTCGAGGTGATGGTGATGCTAGGAGTGAGTCCGCTCCTAGCTCAGGTATGGTTTCTTTCCCTAGCTTTTCATTTGTTTGAGCTGGTGGTTAGCTGTTGCGTCGAACTTAACGACGTTAAACAAAATTACTTGCGGGAGATAACCCGGTGTTTGTTGTTTCATGATGTTTGCCTTGTGTTCTCTTTAGTTCCAATAATGCCTATCTTTCGATCTTTTGGTTTTTCTTTCGCCTTCCCCATCGCCGAGACGGCTTTCGAGCTAGCTTGGGGGAGAATGCGCTTACGCTTTCAAGATTCCGAAGATTTGCATTATTGTAACTATTGCTTAGTTTTTCTTTTAGTTTTTCGCATGTTTAGTTTGTTTAGTTTTTGTCTTGTTTAGTTTGTATAGTTTCATGTTTAGGTTGTATAGTCGTGTTTTATCCTTGCTTTCAATAAATGGTTGAGTTGTGAGACTTACATGCAAGCTTCTGTTGTGCACATTTCACGTCCTTATGCAAACTCGTATTTCCTTAGCCTTGTGCCTGTTTTGGGACCTAGAGTTCGACTTTTTCCACATAGCTTGGGGGAATTGGGGTTTGCTTGGTTTGTGGCTTGGTTGTCTACCTCTAGAGGCGCATTTCGACTAGCCGTAAGGATTGAGCCTTCTTGGACTCCTCGCGAGTTCCATTCATTGTGAGTGCTAGTTAGGGGATCTAAGTATTGTGTCGGTTCTTCTCCAGTATAGTCGACTTTTCTTGAGACCAGGGATGATAACACGTTCGCTAGATTTAAGCTACATAGCCAAATAGCCTACCTTGTACGAAATTGACTTTAGGATGAGCCAAGCTTTTGCCTTTTCCTTTTCTTTTGTAGCCACATTATTTAGCCTCCACATGAGCCAAATTGTCCCTCTTCTTACCTAGAGGATAGCTTAAGTGATGATGGGGTTGTTGTGTGCTACATCGATGAGTAGGTTTTTGGTTATGATATTATGGTTGTTTGGTTTTTATGACTCTATCCTTTTCATGTCAAGCTCTTATTACTTCTCCCATTTCCTCTAGTGTTTTCATTGTTATTATACATACACATTCTATGTTTGAGGAGACCATTCTCTTGTTTTTCATTGAGATTTTATACACATCATATTCATGTGAGTGAGAAGGTCGATGTTTAATTGGGAGATGAGTTTGGAGACACTTGTGCTTATGAGATTTCATGTTTTTGGTGTTTTATGATAGAGATCATTGTGCTTTGATGAGTTATTTGGGTTATTTATGGTGTTTGGATATAGTGTTCATTGGGTCATGAGGTGTTTGTGGGTTATTTGTTTAGGGTCACTTGCTATCCTCTACTTAGCTCCACATTCCCAAATGTATCCCACCTTAACCCTAAGCCAACATTACAACCCTTGTACTAACCTGTTCGACTTGGTCCGATTAGTTTGTTCTGTACTGGAGTAAGATAAGACACAATCCCCATGATTCTCCCCTATTAGGAGTTTGATTCCCGACTCATCTTTAGTCGGAAGAATATTATGAGCGAAACACGATCCTAAGTCAAACACATGAGCGTAATTGCATATTTCTCACATCTTTTGAGAAATTACCCGGGGAGTGTAGATTTGTGACCTCTTTAGGTAGTGGGTGGCATAGCCTGTGTTGTTGCTTGCCCCAGTGACCTCAAGCTTGTGGAATTTGTTGTTCTCTTTGGTATTGCGCTCTATTGAGACCATTGTACTTGCACACCTATGGCTAGGGAAGAGTTTTGCCCATGCACATGCTTGTATTGTTTTGTTCTCCGCTCACCATGTTTGTTTGCTTTGGATTTGTGGGTCTCCTTCTGAAAACCCTCACGAGACCTAACTCGTCCTCTTTGGGAGACCTTGAGGTTTAAAGGGCTTGTCGTACGCGCTAAGTGCGACCGTGATTCCTACGACAGTGAGTATTAGGTTTTATTGCTTTCATAGTTTAGTTTTGTTTTGCTTTTGTAGTTAGTTTGTTTGTGGGGTGCCCATGTGCTTTCACGTTGTTCCTACCTAGTTTCTTTGCTAGAGACTAGCAAAGGCTAAGCTTGGGGGTGTTGATGTGCTCGATTTAGAGCACATTTATAGCCCTACTTTGGTGTCTTATCTCGGTGTTTTTATATTGTTTTATGCTCTATATACTCGATTTTACCTTGATCTTGTCTCCATGGTGTTTAGAGATCATTTCAGGTGTTTTCGGGAGATTTCGAGGTGATTCGGGTTGAGTTCGAGGCTTAAATATCAAAGCCGAGGAAGTGGCACGCGTTTCGAGGCTCCCACATGTGTTTCGGGTCATCCCCGAAGATATCAAGAAGATCGGAGCTCGTTTCGAGGCATTTCGGGTTAGTTTGAGGTTTAAACGCCAAAGTCGAAGGAGTGGCACGCGTTTCGAGACTCCCACAAGTGTTTCGGGTCATCCTCGAAAGTATCGCAAAGATCGGAGATCGTTTGAATTGGTTTGAAGCTTCATAGTGGCCTTCGGGCCCACATTCGGTCGAATTCATTGTCCATTCGGTCGAAGCTAAGGCCTTCTATCCAAAGAAGCATTGCAAACTCTCTGGAAATACCGAATCTAGCCCATTCGGTCGAATGGGCTTAGATTCGGTCGAAGCTTCTACACATTCGGTCGAAGCCAACACCAAGAGCCCAAGTCAAAGTTTCAGCAAAGCAAATTCGGTCGAATTGGGTCCAGATTCGGTCGAATCTGGCCCATTCGGGCGAATCCAACAGGGCTTCGGGCGAATCTTCCTCTGTTTCGCGCAGCAGCTTTTCTTCGCTCGATTTAAAACACGTGTATCTTTAGGGCTTTTAACCCCAACTTTTGTAGGCTATATAAGGGCACTCTTAGGGTCTTAAACCCTATGCTTTGATAGAGAGAAACCCTCTCATCTATTGAACATCAAATTTATGCTTTCTTTCAATTCCAAACCCTAGAATAGATTTCTATTGCTTTCATTTACATTTCAAGCTTTGTAATTTCAATTCCATTTCATTCAAGCACCTTTATTTATGTAAGTTCATCCTTCTATCTTTCTTTATTGCTTTCATTTGCTTTGTTTATGTTAATTCATGTCATTTAATGCTTTCCTCCTTTCATGTTTCATTTAATGCTTTGAATCTTGTTCTATTGCTTTCAAAACTTGTTCTTGCTTTGGTTATTGCTTTCTAGAATAGTGGGTAGTTAGATTTCTTGCTTTGTCTTTCATTATTGTTAGTTTATTTCTTGCCCTAATGTTTACATACATGTTTTCTTTCTTGTTCTTTGTTGTTTTCATTCCAAACATGCTAGAGTAGATTTCTTAGGGGTTTTGGTTTGGTGAAACCCTAGGTTTGGTGAATGTTGTTCATATGCCAGATTAGGGTTGAGGTTGTTGTAGTTTGATTGATTGATATTCGATACATATCTTGTCCTGCCACTCCCTTGTGAGACATAGGGCGATTATGGGTCGTTCGTATTGACTATATGTCATCAACTTCCCCATGTCATCTAGAGTGTCTCGATTGAGCTACGCTCAATCTCCCTTGACTTAGCATTGTTTGAGAACATAGTATCGACCTAGGGTGAATCCTCACCAACCCCGTTTTTCTCTTATTGCTATCTTAATCTTGTTTATTGCTTTTCCTAGTTTAGTTCAAAACACCCACCTACATACACACACTCTTTCCATCTACACTTAGCACATCATCTTTCTTAGCCCTTGTTCTTTGTGGTTCGATCCCCAAACTTACCTCTATACTCGCTATAGTTGTAACTAGGGTGTTTATAAATGTGTTTGCATAGCTTAGGTTCTTAGCGTATAACGACGCGTTAAAAACCGGTTATCACCCCGAAAGTATCGCAAAGATCGGAGATCGTTTGAAGATAGTTTGAAGCTTCAATGTGGCCAAGAGACCCACATTCGGTCGAATGCTTGGTCCATTCGGTCGAAACTAAGACCATCTACCCAAAGGAAGCTTGCAAAGCCTCTGGAAATACCGAATCCATGCCATTCGGTCGAATTGGGCAAGATTCGGTCGAATCTCCAGGCAATTCGGTCGAAGCTTCAAGTCAGCCCAAGTCAGCAACTCCAGAACAAGCCAATTCGGGCGAATTTGACCAGATTCGGTCGAATCCAGCCCAATTCCGGCGAACCTGCAGCCTCCTTCGGTCGAATCTGTGCCTGAACCTGCGATTTGCGATTTTCTTTAAAGCCTTCCACGTAGGATCTTTTTAGGGCTTTTCTTCCTTAACTCTTGTAGCCTATTTAAGGGCACTTTGAGGGACATAAACCCTATGCTTTGATAGAGAGAAACCCTCTCATCTATTGAACATCAAATTTATGCTTTCTTTCAATTTCAAACCCTAGAATTAGATTTCAATTGCTTTCATTTACATTCAAGCTTTGTAATTTCATTTCTTTTCCATTCAAGCACTTTGGTTTATGTAAGTTTATCTTTCTATCTTTCTTTATTGCTTTCATTTGCTTTGTTTATGTTCATTCATGTCATTTAATGCTTTCCCCCTTTCATGTTTCATTTAATGCTTTGAATCTTGTTCTATTGCCTTCAAAACTTGTTCTTGCTTTGGTTATTGCTTTCTAGAATAGTGGGTAGTTAGATTTCTTGCTTTGTCTTTCATTATTCTTAGTTTATTTCTTGCCCTAATGTTCACATGCATGTTTTCCTTCTTGTTCTTTGTTGATTTCATTCCAAACATGCTAGAGTAGATTTCTTAGGGGTTTTGGTTTGGTGAAACCCTAGTTTTGGTGAATGTTGTTCATATGCTAGATTAGGGTTGAGGTTGTTTTGGTTTGAATGATTGATATTCGATACATATCTTGTCCTGCAACTCCCTTGTGAGACATAGGGCGATTATGGGTCGTTCGTATTGACTATATGTCATCAACTTCCCCATGTCATCTTGAGTGTCTCTATTGAGCCATGCTCAATCTCCCTTGACTTAGCTTTGTATGAGAACATAGTAACGACCTAGGGTGAATCCTCACCAACCCCGTTTTTCTCTTATCGTTAACTTTATCTTGTTTATCGCTTTCCTTAGTCTAGTTCAAAACACCCACCTACATACACACACTCTTTCATCTACACCTAGCACTTAATCTTGCTTAGCCCTTGTTCCTTGTGGTTCGATCCCCAAACTTACCTCTATACTCGCTATAGTTGTAACTAGGGTGTTTATAAATGTGTTTGATTAACTTAGGTCTTTAGCGTTAAACGAAGCGTTAGAAACCGATTATCAAAATGGCGCCGTTGCCGGGGAGCAAGGCGTTTTAGTTAGCTTTTGTGCTTGTGTAGTCCATTTTACTGCTTTATTTAGTTTTTGTTTAAATAATTCTTGCTTGTCAGTGCTTACGCTTGGTTTCTAGTGTTGTTTGCATGAGCTATAGCAAACGGAGATCACAGCTACAACTTGTTCCATACAATCCAGAGATTCAAAGGGTCACTAGACGATCTCCTCCTCCTACTCCACGTCAATCGTCTAGGCCCAACCCACCTCCTCCAATGGCCGAAAATCAACCACTGTTTGGGCAATTTGGGACCCCGGGCTCAAGAGAGTTTCAAGAGGCCGTGGTACTACCTAATGCCCCACCGAACTTCCGCATAGACCCACAAAACACAAGAATGGTGAAAGAAAACCCATTTTGCGGGCTAAGAAACGAATGTCCTCTCATACACTTGGAGGCATTCACGGAGAATTGTAGGTTCATACCTCAATGCACTAACCACCCCCGACTACATCAAGTTGTGCCTCTTTTCGGTTAGTCTAGCGGGGGACGCCAAAGATTGGTACAAATGTCTAGAGCCCAACTCCATCACTACTTGGGAGCAATTGAGAACGGCGTTCCTTGAAAGGTTCTATCCTACAAACCGCACGCAAGATTGGCGCAAAAGGATCGCGTCATTCACACAAGAAGAGGATGAGAGCCTATGTGCCGCTTGGACTAGATTTAAGGGTATGCTCCGAGCTTGCCCCCATCATGAATATGGGGAGAACCATTTGAATACCTTCTTCTATGATGAGCTTGACGATTCAACAAAGGCACTCCTAGACTCCGCGGTTGGTGGGCAACTCTCAAAAATCCCATACGACCGTGTGAAGGGTATGATCGAAGAGGTTGCCAAGAATAGCACTTGGGGTGGTGCAAGGGGGAGTAAGCAACAAAGGGGCGTGATGAATGGTGCAAACCTTGATTCAATTGGTGCAAAAATTGAAGCCATGATGGATAAGAAATTGTCCGAGCTTAAGCTAGCCCAAGCAAGCTCCAATGTCTCCGCCGCTAATGAAGTCAAGCGTTTCTCATGCCGTATTTGTGGGGGTACTAATCACGATGCATCTTATTGTGGGGGAAGAAGCCCGGACCATGTGGCATCGGTAAATTATGGGTCAAGTGCTTATGAAGGGGCCCAAGCGACGAACTTTGATGGGAATGGGTTCAATCCCGAATGTGTAGCGGCTATGGGTTATGGGAACCAAGGTCAAGGATACTCTCATTACACTTTATTCAACAATCCGGCCTCCCGACCACCTTTCAATCCTAACAATGGTCAAGGAAACTTCAACCAAGGCTACAACAACTACAATCAAGCCGGTGGTAGTTTTCCTAGACCCAATGGAAGCAAGCCTTACCCACAAGTGCCACGACCCAATCCCAACCAATCCTACCAAACCACCCAACTACCAAACCAAGACTTCATGACCACCCAATTGAGCACCCTAGCCCAACTCAATCAAACTTTGATCACTCAAATGGCTCAACTCCAAACCCAACAAAAGAACTTGGAGACCCAACTTGCACAATTAGCCCAACCACCTCCACCTATGCTATTCCCATCCAACCCTCAACCTAACCCATCCACCCAACCTCCACCTCCTAACCAACCATCAAACCACCACACATGCAAGGCGATCTTCCTTAGATCGGGTTCTTCCTATCCGGGTCCAAGTGAAGCTTTGAGTGATAATTTGGGTGATGGTACTCCAATGGGTAGTGATTTACAAGAGGATGTTGAGCATGAGCTTGGGGTAGAGGGTGAAGAAGCAATTCTTGAAGAAGTTTGTGAAGAAAAGAGAGAAGAGGAAGTTGAGAAGGAAGATGAAGTGAAAGAAAAGGAGAAGTTGGAACAAGAGAAAAATTGGAGAGAAATGCAAGAGTGGCGTGCTCGTGAACGTTTAAGTGGCCCACCCCTTCCTTTCCCATACAAGGTGGTGGAGAAGCAAATGCAAGCCAAATTTCTCAAGTTTCTTGAGCATATGAAGCGATTGGAAATGAAAATCCCGTTCTTAGAGGCAATGGAGCAAATGCCTCAATATGCCAAGTATTTGAAGTCACTCTTGGAGAACAAAAAGAGGCTTGAAAGTGAAGTTGTTAATTTACCGGAGCAAGTAAGTGCCATTGTTCAAGGCACTTGCGCTAAGAAAGAAAAGGCTACAGGGCCCTTTGTGCTCCCCGTTACTCTTGGGAACCAAAAACCCAAAGGAGCACTTGCCGATTTGGGGGCCTCAATTAGCCTCATGCCGATGAGTATTGCTAAGCACCTTCCTTTTAAGCTTACACCATCCAAAAAATCCATCCAACTTGCCGACCGGAGCATTAAAGTACCTTGTGGGGAGTTTGAGGATCTTCCTATCCAAGTGGGGAGCGTTGTAGTCCCATGTGATTTTGTTGTTCTAGACATGGTGGAAGACCCCTATACTCCCCTCATTCTTGGGAGAGATGCCTTGAAGAGTTTGGGTGCCCTAATCGATTGTGAAGCCGAAACCATTACTATAAGGGTGCCCAATGAGCAAGCGATCTTTAGGTTTGCTCAATCTTCAAAAGAGCCCATGGTCGAGCAAATTTTCTCCCTTGATTTGGTGGATGATTCCCATGATGATAAGATTGGAGGGCTTGATGTTCTTGATGCCCATATTCATGATGATTTGGTGATTTCATGTGATGAAGTGAGGAGGTTTGACGATGAGAAGAAGAAGAAGTTGGTTGATCTTGAGAAGGAGAAGGAGTTAGTTCTTGTGCACTCCGATATTGATGAAGAAGTTGATGGTTTTGACAAGCAACCCCGCAAGAGGAAGCGGGTGAGAAAAAGAAAGAAAAGAAAAGAATACAAAAAGAAGAAGATGGCTCCACCTAAGCTTGGGGGAGCCCCACATTTGAGTTTCCATCCGGGTGACCCCGGTTCTTCATTGCTTACTTCCTCCACTATTGCAAGGTGGAGAGTTTTGGGTCACCACGTTCGAGGTGATGGTGATGCTAGGAGTGAGTCCGCTCCTAGCTCAGGTATGGTTTCTTTCCCTAGCTTTTCATTTGTTTGAGCTGGTGGTTAGCTGTTGCGTCGAACTTAACGACGTTAAACAAAAGTACTTGCGGGAGATAACCCGGCGTTTGTTGTTGCATGATGTCTGCTTTGTTCTCTTTAGTTCCAATAATGCCTATCTTTCGTTCTTTTGGTTTTTCTTTCGCCTTCCCCATCGCCGAGACGGCTCTTGAGCTAGCTTGGGGGAGGATGCGCTTAACGCTTTCAAAATCCCGAAAGATTTGCATTATTGTAACTATTGTTTAGTTTTTCTTTTAGTTTTTCACATGTTTAGTTTGTTTAGTTTTTGGTTTGTTTAGCTTGTATAGTTTCATGTTTAGGTTGTATAGTCGTGTTTTATCCTTGCTTTCAATAAATGGTTGAGTTGTGAGTCTAGCATGCAAGCTTCTGTTGTGCACAATTCACGTCCTTATGCAAACTCGTATTTCCTTAGCCTTGTGCCTGTTTTGGGACCTAGAGTTCGACTGTTTTCCACATAGCTTGGGGGAATTGGGGTTTGCTTGGTTTGTGGCTTGGTTGTCTACCTTTAGAGGCGCATTTCGACTAGCCGTAAGGATTGAGCCTTCTTGGACTCCTTGTGAGTTCCATTCATTTTGTGTGCTAGTTAGGGGATCTAAGTATTGTGTCGGTTCTTCTCCAGTATAGTCGACTTTTCTTGAGACCAAGGATGATAACACGTTCGCTAGATTTAAGCTACATAGCCAAATAGCCTACCTTGTACGAAATTGACTTTAGGATAAGCCAAGTTTTTGCCTTTCCTTTCTTTTGTAGCCACGTTATTTAGCCTCCACATGAGCCAAATACTCCCTCTTCTTACCTAGAGGATAGCTTAAGTGATGGTGGGGTTGTTGTGTGCTACAGTGATTAGTAGGTCTTTGGTTATGATATTATGGTTGTTGGTTTTCATGACTCCATCCATTTCATGTCAAGCTCTTATTATTTTTCTCCCATTTCCTCTAGTGCTTTCATTATTATTATTCATACATACTCTATGTTTGAGGAGACCTTTCTCTTGTTTTTCATTGAGATTTTATACACATCATATTCATGTGAGTGAGAAGGTCGATGTTTTATTGAGAGATGAGCTTGGAGACACTTATGCTTATGAGATTTCATGTTTTTGGTGTTATATGATGGAGATCATTGTGCTTTGATGAGTTTATTGGGTTATTTATGGTTGTTGGATATGGTTTTCATTGGTTTATCATGAGATGATTGTGGGTATTTTGTTTAGGGTCACTTGCTATCCTCTGCTTAGCTCCACATTCCCAAATATATCCCACCTTAACCCTAAGCCAACGTTACAACCCTTGTGCTAACCTGTTCGACTTGGTCCGTTTAGTTTGTTCTGTGCTGGAGTAAGATAAGACACAATCCCCATGATTCTCCCCTATTAGGTGTTTGATTCCCGACTCATCTTTAGTCGGAAGATTATGAGCGAAACACGAACAACAATCAAACACATGAGTGTAATTGCATATTTCTCACATCTTTTGAGAAATTACCTGGGGAGTGTAGACTTGTGACCTCTTTAGGTAGTTGGTAGCATAGCCTGTGTTGTTGCTTGCCCTAGTAATCTCAAGCTTGTGGAATTTGTCGTTCTCTTTGGTATTGTGCTCTATTGAGACCATTGTACTTGCACACGTATGGCTAGGGAAGAGTTTTGCCCAAGCACATGCTTGTATTGTTTTGTTCTCCGCTCACCATGTTTGTTTGCTTTGGATTTGTGGGTCTCCTTCTGAAAACCCTCACGAGACCTAACTCGTCCTCTTTGGGAGACCTTGAGGTTTAAAGGGCTTGTCGTACGTGCTAAGTGCGACCGTGATTCCTACGACAGTGAGTATTAGGTTTTATTGCTTTCATAGTTTAGTTTTATTTTGTTTTTGTAGTTAGTTTGTTTGTTGGGTGCCCATGTGCTTTCACGTTGTTCCTATCTAGTTTCTTTGCTAGAGACTAGCAAAGGCTAAGCTTGGGGGTGTTGATGTGCTCGATTTAGAGCACATTTATAGCCTCACTTTGGTGTCTTATCTCGGTGTTTTTATATTGTTTTATGCTCTATACACTCGATTTTACCTTGATCTTGTCTCCATGGTGTTTAGAGATCATTTCAGGTGTTTTCGGGAGATTTCGAGGTGATTCGGGTTGAGTTCGAGGCTTAGATATCAAAGTCGAAGGAAATGCACGCATTCCGAGGTGTTCTCATGTGTTTCGGGTCATCCCCGAAGATATCAAGAAGATCGGAGCTCGTTTCGAGGCGTTTCAGGTTAGTTTGAGGCTTAAACGCCAAAGCCGAGGAAGTGGCACGCGTTTCGAGGCTCCCGCATGTGTTTCGGGTCATCCCCGAAGATATCACGACGATCGGAGTTTGTTTCGAGGTGTTCCGGGTTAGTTTGAGGCTTAGACGTCAAGACTGAGGAAGTAGCACGCGTTTCGAGGCTCCCACAAATGTTTCGGGTCATCCCCGAAAGTATCGCAAAGATCGGAGATCGTTTGAAGATAGTTTGAAGCTTCAATGTGGCCAAGAGACCCACATTCGGTCGAATGCTTGGTCCATTCGGTCGAAACTAAGACCATCTACCCAAAGGAAGCTTGCAAAGCCTCTGGAAATACCGAATCCATGCCATTCGGTCGAATTGGGCAAGATTCGGTCGAATCTCCAGGCAATTCGGTCGAAGCTTCAAGTCAGCCCAAGTCAGCAACTCCAGAACAAGCCAATTCGGGCGAATTTGACCAGATTCGGTCGAATCCAGCCCAATTCGGGCGAACCTGCAGCCTCCTTCGGTCGAATCTGTGCCTGAACCTGCGATTTGCGATTTTCTTTAAAGCCTTCCACGTAGGATCTTTTTAGGGCTTTTCTTCCCCAACTCTTGTAGTCTATTTAAGGGCACTTTGAGGGACATAAACCCTATGCTTTGATAGAGAGAAACCCTCTCATCTATTGAACATCAAATTTATGCTTTCTTTCAATTTCAAACCCTAGAATTAGATTTCAATTGCTTTCATTTACATTCAAGCTTTGTAATTTCATTTCTTTTCCATTCAAGCACTTTGGTTTATGTAAGTTTATCTTTCTATCTTTCTTTATTGCTTTCATTTGCTTTGTTTATGTTCATTCATGTCATTTAATGCTTTCCCCCTTTCATGTTTCATTTAATGCTTTGAATCTTGTTCTATTGCCTTCAAAACTTGTTCTTGCTTTGGTTATTGCTTTCTAGAATAGTGGGTAGTTAGATTTCTTGCTTTGTCTTTCATTATTCTTAGTTTATTTCTTGCCCTAATGTTCACATGCATGTTTTCCTTCTTGTTCTTTGTTGATTTCATTCCAAACATGCTAGAGTAGATTTCTTAGGGGTTTTGGTTTGGTGAAACCCTAGTTTTGGTGAATGTTGTTCATATGCTAGATTAGGGTTGAGGTTGTTTTGGTTTGAATGATTGATATTCGATACATATCTTGTCCTGCAACTCCCTTGTGAGACATAGGGCGATTATGGGTCGTTCGTATTGACTATATGTCATCAACTTCCCCATGTCATCTTGAGTGTCTCTATTGAGCCATGCTCAATCTCCCTTGACTTAGCTTTGTATGAGAACATAGTAACGACCTAGGGTGAATCCTCACCAACCCCGTTTTTCTCTTATCGTTAACTTTATCTTGTTTATCGCTTTCCTTAGTCTAGTTCAAAACACCCACCTACATACACACACTCTTTCATCTACACCTAGCACTTAATCTTGCTTAGCCCTTGTTCCTTAGGGTTCGATCCCCAAACTTACCTCTATACTCGCTATAGTTGTAACTAGGGTGTTTATAAATGTTTTTGATTAACTTAGGTCTTTAGCGTTAAACGACGCGTTAGAAACCGGTTATCAGCCCCCTCTGAGTGGTGGCAGCCGGTGGTGAGAGAGAGTGAGAGGGAGAGGAGAAGATAAGAGGGAAGAAGAGTGGGAGTGTGACGGCTAGGCTTTGAGTGAGTTTAGGGTTTGAAGCTTTTAACCATTATTCTTATTATTATGTTTATTCATCTATTTATTTATTATCTAGGTTTATTTTCTTGCAAGACCCAACTAAGAGACTCATTTACATGTGCTCCCACATTTATAAAATAATTATTTTGATTCGAAACTCTTTATTTTAGGAAATTTTATTTTTAATATAAACATATGTTAATATTTAAATTCGTATATAAAAGAAATCATTTAAACTACTTCAAAATTAATCTAATATAATTATAAAATTCCCCAAAGGTTATTAAATTATTAATTAATGAGGTCCGAAAAATCTGGGGGTGTTACATGGTAAGGAATGGAAGGTTTGGAAAGTGTCAAGGGGTGTATGGTAGTTAAGGCTTTTTGTGGGTAGGCGGTTGGTGAGGTAGTTTGCTGTGGCAATAGCTTCATGCCAAAGATGGGTAAGCACATGATTTGAGCATAAGGGCACGGGTCATCTCAAGAAGGGTTCGGTTCTTTCTTTCAGCAACTCCGTATATCCAACTCATACGAGTGCAATCATCAATAAAAACAACATAATACATATAACCATGAATGCCTACAACAGGAGCAGGACCCCAAACATCAGAATGAATAAGCACGAAAGGAACATCTTTTTTATTCAAACTACTAGGATAAGAATGTTTGTGACTTTTTGCCAAAATACATGTTTCCCACTTAAAATTAGACTTATGTTTGACCAAGGTAGGAAACGGTTTCTCCAAGTATCCTATAGATGGATGTCCCAGTCGCCGATGCCAAGTCCATAGTTGTTTCTCCTCTGACCCGTGAACAAGAACTGCTTTGCTTTTTCTAATCTCCTCTTCCAGGTAGTACAGATCGCCTCTCTCAATACCACGCCTAATGATTTCTCCTGTCTGAACATCCTACACAATACATCAGTCGGGTTTCATGAGAACAATACAAATTATAGATCCTTCATGAGTTGACTAACCGATAATAGTTTATGAGAAAGGTCTGGAACAAATAAACAATTTTTTAAGGTGAGGTTATTCGTAAAAGAAATAGCCCCAACCCCTTTAACTGCAATTCCTTC
This sequence comes from Amaranthus palmeri, assembly GCA_019776075.1. Lineage (NCBI taxonomy): Eukaryota > Viridiplantae > Streptophyta > Magnoliopsida > Caryophyllales > Amaranthaceae > Amaranthus > Amaranthus palmeri. The sequence goes on from JAAKBH010000150.1 coordinate 180,405, forward strand.
CCCATTAGCTGTTTTAATTATATATTTCATCGGTTTATCACAAGTTAAAAAATCAGTAGGATCATAAGACATCTTATCTGTGGCACCATAGTCAAAAATCCAACCCCTCCCATAATCAAATAAAGCATGTGAATCTTAAGGGCCGACCCCTTCCTCACTATTCAAGGGCCGACACATTTGATGTTTGGCGCCCCCCTTTGGAAACCCTACCATTTCTCCTTGTGTATCTTGTAACCCAAATGTCGCTAATCGCCCTAAAAAGGGGAGCGACCTCCATATTCTGATTCAAATCAAGATTTCCAACATTTTCAACTTCAAGAATATCAGCTAGCTATGACTCGGTCAAACTATAGTCATTGTTTAAAAGCCGAAATTGTAGAATGACCGAGTCCTCAGCATCTTCCTTATTAACAAGGTCTAAGGAACTCAAGAACTCAAGTGTGAGCTTCCTATACGAGTTATGGAACATCGTGAATAGGGAGCTCAACCCAAGTCTAGAGAAGAGATCTCTAGTCTCATAAAAAATACCTAAAATTCTCAGACAATCATGGTCAATGAAACGGGTGGCAGGAGTTTTCCGTACCTTGAGCTCATTGAAGCGCACCTGCTAGACCCTAGAACCAAAAATCAGGCCTTCGAATTCTTCGGGCCGATTCACTGCTTGTCTTGGCCTTTTTGTCCTCCTTTAGGGTTATGGGGAAGAGGATCTAGATGAAGATGAGTCCATTTTGTTTGACAAAATCAAGTTGAGGATGAAAGACTTGGTTGTGAACAGTGAATAATGGTGTGGGTGAGAATGTGGAGCAAAGTTTTGGTGAGGGGTGGTAGAAGGTGAAGTGGAAGTGTTTTTTTTCTTGATTTTTAGATGTTTCAATGGAGCTTTAGAGGTTATGAGGATGGAGAATCTGAGGTTGAAGGATGGTTATGGTGGTCTAGTAGAGAGAGAATGTTAGGGTTTTGAGAAGAAGGAAATGAAGTGGAGAGAGAAAAGAATTCTGAAGAACGTTAATAAAGGGACACGTCAGTCGTTCCCATGAGATCGATCGGTCGATCTCTGCTGCAGCTGAGTTAAAGTTTCTGGAAAAATCATAAGATGAGATCGATCTGTCGACCTCATGAGATCGATTGGTTGATCTACCTGCACCACAATGTTAGCTTCTGACAATAAACCAATGAAGATCGATTGGTCGATCTCGGGAGATCGATCGGTCGATCACTATTACAAAACTCAAGACCTTCTGGAAAAATGATGTGATGAGATCGATTGGTCGATCTCGGGAGATCGATTAGTCGATCACTAGTACAAAGATCAAGACTTTCATTCAGATTATAGTTGTGTTGTGGGATTATGTTACCCCATTTGCTTCTAAGTTTTTACCATGTATGAAAAGATTCTATTTGCCCATAAGAAAAGTATTGCGGAACAGCTATGGATAAAATATTGGCATCAGAATGTGGAAATTTTATGTTGGTCTGATCAATGAGATAATCAGTATGCTATGCAGTTGTTTTTCTAATTACTGCGATGTCGACCAGGCTTGTTCGCATGGCTCCTTTCGCCAACAGACTATCAGTGTACGTTCCCCCAGACATTCAATATTAATGGGAGTAACTTATAACTATTGAACTCAACTGTTCGTATAAGATACAAGATTATTAAACTATTGATACAAGATTATTTTATTTTATTAATAATATGAACAATGCAAAAGTTACGTTTGATACAAGTGAAAAAGAATGCACAAGATTATGAATAACTTATTTATAAATAATTAATAATAAGTACTTATACAAAATTATACTTTACTAACTATAAGTACTTAATACAATTCCTCTTGTCTTTGCTTGTGCAAGGTGTGATTTCAATAAGGTGTAATACAATTCCTCCTCTTTGCCCCTCCTCCCTCATGTCAATCTAGAACAAATCTGATCATAAAAGAAATTATCAAGCATTCGATTATTATGACTATCATTTATTTATCTAATCAAAGAATGAAATGATTGATTTTACTTTAAATTGTTCAACTTTTTGACTCCCTTTATTATAATTATGTGTACTCACATTGATTTTCCACTACATATCTCCAGTTGTCGGCAATCCCTTCAGAAGCTTCCTTAGAAGGTTTTGAAGAGAAAACTATTAAGCGTTGATTTTTCTGAATCATATCATCAACTATTAGCCAATCCCCCCCCCCCCCCCAATTTTTGGGCATTCTAGATACTGGAAACCAAAATTATAGGAATGTCAAGCACCTTAGGTGAGGTAACATAGTCTTCAAAAATATGGTATTAATCTCAGATGAGTTTTTCTCCAGGAAGTCCTGCATTTCTTTGAGAACTTCTACAACAGGTTTCTAACAATAATAACCCATCAGATGATTGGAGAATAAATATAATATGAAGGAATTATAGGAGTGTCAAAAAAGAATATACTTGACTTATTTTAACAGCCTACAAAAGCTCATTGTTAATATACTTACAAAGGTTGTATAGTTGTAACATTGTCCACCAAAGAAATGGCATAACCAAACATTATCATCAAAATCATACATATCAAGCATGAATCCTCAACACCATTCCGTGAACCAGAATTCAAATTGTTAAACAACATAAAATAACAAAACATTGATAAATAACAAAAGCCAAATACAGAATCAGAATAAAATGTTGTTGCTGCTTTGTCTTGTGTGTGTTTAATTAAGATTGCATATAAATCAAGAAATAAGAAAAATTACTGAAAAAAAAATAATTTGAAATAACTCTATGTTCCCATACAAATATCAAAACCCACAAAAGTTCATAATCACCTCATACAAACCTTGACCTTTTGTATACCAAACTTCATGAGCGTTGAATAAAACCTGCAAAAACAATAAGAAAACAACATAAGAATCTTTCTTCAAAAATATAAAAGAATAATTCAATTATATCACCCAATATCAGAGAACAAAAGCCAAAATTCTAATTTTGGCTCTAATTGGCCTTCACTAAAATAAACTTAGGACATTATATACATGCAAAATCTTAATGCACACAACAATACCCCAAGACATGTGTCCACTAACATACATGCAAACATCAAACACTCTCATTCATGGTGCAAAAATGAGGTCACGGTCGCGGATCACGGGAACGGAAAAATTCGGTTATCGCGGAACGGGTCGCGATTACTATGCAAGATTATAATCTTTTTAATTTACTTTTGAACTAACTTTTTAGTGATGTATATTTAAATTTTTTAGACATTTATCTCATAATTATAATTGGAATTTGTAATTGCATTGTAAAAGCTGTTATATATGTAATAAATTCTAGTATGTTAATATAATAGCGTCATATGAATAACTATACTACAACATATATGGCTAAGAAAATAAGTGCTAACAATTACAAATTATTTAAATGTTATATTCTATATCATTTTATAATTAATTAATTTATAGATATTAACCCTGTAAAAATATTTAAATATTATAATGAGTAAAAAAAATAAACATTACAAGTATTCTATAAGCCCACCGCCCACCTTACCAAAATTTGTCAATTTCATGTTTCAACTATTTTTCATTACCAAAATTTAAATAAAGTGGAGTCGTAGACTAAGTGGAGTACTAATAGTACCCCCTGCCCCACTGCCCAGCTTTTAGCTATATGCCTATATCTATGTAATAATTTGCTTTCCTAATAGATACCATCATGACCCTACAAACCTATTGCCTTTTCAATTTTCTAGTTTCAGCATTATTGATTTACTCTTCAATGTTCACTAGTTCATCGAGTTTCAGTGGGTCTCAACTCGAGTCTCAACGTTGGCTTGAAGCTTTCAATGGCCGTTGAAGCTTGGATTTTTTTTTGCTTCAACCCTTCAAACCTTTTTTCTTTTTTTTTTTCTCTAATAATTTCTATTCCAAAATCCAAAGTGAAAGTAGTAGTAACAGTACCTTGTCAAGGCTTCAATGGCGATTGGTGTGTGTTCAAGCTTGGAAGTTGGTCGTTGGCCTTCAATATATCTCGCCAAAAAGGCTGTAAAAGCTGTCATTTGTTCATGTATATCGGAAAAAAAAAGAATCTCGCCCGCATTTTGCGCGAATTCCCGTTCCAACTCGGCTGACTCGGACGAAATCCGAGTTAACTCGGCGTTTTTTCATCCGTCGTTATGAATCACGTTATTTCAGATTGTTAGTTTAGAAAACTGTTCCCAAATCGACCGAGTCGAGTCAGAACAACCGTTATTTGGCACCATGCTCTCATGACATGTGTCCAAGCAAGCACTCACTCACATGCAAATACACTAACATATATGCTAACCCATGACATGTGGACTCCCAAATGCACCACACTAAGACACACACCCACCCTACATGCATAAAACAATAAAATAACCTAAAATACATGCAAATACTCATATGGTTGAGAGAACATACATGTAAACCCATGACATGTGGACTCCCTACTGTACCACACTAAGACACACACCCTACATGCAAAAAACAATAAAAAAAACCTAAAGCACATGCTATCACTTACATGCTTAGGAGGGTGTAGAATGAACTAAGAAAGTTACTATTAACGAATGAATAGTACTTCTTTAGCCACATTTTATTTATAATGGATAAAAATGAATTTTAACCTTAATGACTCCTTTGGTTAATCTGTTCAGAAAAGTGTCGATATAACACACACACTTTCTCCCTTTGCTTTGTTAGATGAGCAAAAATAACCAATCCAATCAAGCAAACCATAATAATCCCACAATCAAGCACAATAAAGTAAAAATGCGGAAAGTAAAGCACACACGATATTTACGTGGAAACCCAATGCTAGAAAAAACACGGACCGTAAGTGGTACCACACTCTTCCACTAATCACCAATAAAATTAATGGGTACAACCAAAATCCTCTCTAGACTATACTAGAGGCAATACAATCACCAAACAACCCTAAAACACCACTCAAAAGTGGTAAAATAACAATTAGGGTAAATTAGGGCAAAATACAAATTACCCACTTACAATGCAAAAAACGACAACCCAACCGTTGAATATGTAGGCTGGGTAGGCGGGAACATCGTGTCAACATTTGACGAAAATCGGAGTACGGATGTCCTTCATCAGATCGACGCAAGTATTCCTCGTACGCACGTTATTATCCCTCTACCGTCACTTTCTCTCGTTTGTACGTGTATTACTTTCAATGCAATCAATTAAAAGTTGTTGCCCTAATTTTTCCTTTTATAGTTTTTTTATTATTATTATTATTATTATTATTATTATTATTATTATTATTATTATTATTATTATTATTATTATTATTATTATTATTATTATTATTATTATTATTATTATTGGGAAAATTTTTCCAAGAATAATCCCAACTATCACCCGTTGGCCAAAAATAATCCCAACTATCGATTATTTATTAATAATCCTAACTATTCATTGAATTTGCTCAAAACAATCCTACAGTACCATTTGAATTTCTTCTAATCTGTGTGCGCATTCGCAACATGTATCCCTTCTTCATCACTTTTAACATAATCGGAAACATTATCCCTGCTCATATTCGAAGCAACTACAATATCACCCAATTGAGGGTGTGGGACTGTTTTGAGCAAATTCGATGAATAGTTAGGATTATTAAAAAATAATCGATAGTTGGGATTATTTTTGGCCCACGAGTGATAATTGAGATTATTCTTGGCAAATTTTCCTTATTATTATAATCATTATTATTATTAATATTATTATTATTAGCCTAATAAGCCCATAATTAAAATTCTAATTTGGGCTCTTCCTCCAAGTGGGAGGGAATAACCCAACAAATCTCCCCCTCACTCCAACTTAGGGGGTATGACAAGTCCCGCTTTCGAACGACACACCTCTAACTTGTCCCTTGGTAGGATCTTAGTCAACATATCCGATCCATTTTCATGAGTACTAATCTTCACTAGCTCATAAGTTTTTTCTTCTATCTAATCTCGAATCCAATGATACCTCCTCCGTATATGTTTGGTTCAACCATGATAGGTAGCATTCTTAACTAGGTGAATGGCACTCTGACAATCACAATGTAACAAATAATTGTCTTGCTCCAAGCCCAACGCTTAAAGGAAGTCCCTCATCCACACTAACTCTTTACCAGCTTCAACAGCTGCCACATACTCTGACTCAGTAGTCGTTAAAGCAACACAGTTTTGCAATTTAGATTGCCAAGAAACAGCCCCCAGCAAACGTCACCATGTAAGCATAAGTAGACTTACTAGAATCAATATCATCCGACATATCAGCATCTGTGTAACCATCCAACATAGGTTCGCTAGGACCAAAACATAAACTAATTCTAGAAGTACCCCTGTGATACCTTAGAATCCACTTGACTGCTGCCCAATGCTCTTTTCCAGGATTAGACATAAACCTGCTAACTACCCCAACAGCATGAGCTATATCTGGCCTAGTACATATCATAATATACATTAAACTACCTACAGCGAATGAATAAGGCACATTTTTAATCTTCTTCTTTTCTTCATCTGTTGTAGGACATTGTTCGGAACTCAATTTCATATGCACTGGTAGTGGAGAACACACAGGCTTAGCATTGTTCATATTGAATCTTTTCAACACCTTTTTAATGTATTTCTCTTGTGATATCCACAATTTCTTATTTTTCCTATCACGAGAAATACGCATGCTTAAAATTTGTTTTGCAGGGCCAACATCCTTCAAAGCAAAGGACTTGCTCAAACTAGTCTTCGGGTTAGCAATCTTGTTGGAATCACGACCAACAATCAACATATCATCAACGTATAACAAGAGAATGAGAAAATCACCTTCAGCAAAATTCTTCACAAACACGCAAAGATCATCATATGTCTTATGGAAGTCATTATTATCAACCATGAATGACTCAAATTTCTTGTACCATTGCCGAGGCGCTTGCTTAAGACCATACAAACTCTTCTTTAAGCGACACACAAGTTTCTCTTTTCCCTTGACCTCGAAGCCTTCAGGTTGCTCCATGTAAATTTCCTCCTTTAGATCACCATCGAGGAAAGCTGTCTTCACATCAAGCTGCTTAATTTCCAAATTCATGCTTGCAGCCAAACCAAGTACAACTCTAATTGAAGACATCTTCACCACTGGAGAGAAAATCTCATCAAAATCAATCCCTTTCTTCTGCTCATAGCCTTGCACAACAATCCTAGCCTTGAAACTAGGTGGTTGACCATCTTTTCCGGGCTTCAACTTAAACACCCACTTATTCTTGAGTGCTCGTTTGCCGTTAGGCAACTTTACTAGATCATAAGTGTGATTCTCATGTAAGGAATTCATTTCATCTTGCATGGCATTGTACCACTCCTCACTTTTCTCATGTCACATAGCCTCCTGAAAATCTTCTGGCTCTCTCGCATCAGTTAATAACACAAACTCTGTAGTAGGATACCTCATAGAAGGATGTCGTCCTCTAGTAGATCTTCTCACATCATCAGCTTCTGGTTGTGGTTCAACAACTGGTGGCTCAACTTCAGGTTGATCATCATGACCATCATCACTAACATTGTCATCATCATGCTAAATATCTCCCCCTTCGACTCTAGGAGTCATCTGTGGTAAGATTGTATCAAAAATATTTAGAGTATGAGAGGATGTTTGTTGCTTTGGCTTTTCAATATCTTCAATAGTCTGATCTTCAAAGAACACAAAATCTCTGCTTGTGAGAACTTTCTTGTCTACTAGATCCTAACTATTCATCGAGAGAGCATCTTTAGAGTACCCCAAAAATATACACTACTTTGTCTTCTTATCTGACTTGGATCTCTCATCTCTAGGAATATGAACAAAAGCACGACATCCAAATACCCTCAAGTGCTTATAGGAAACATCTTTACCGGTCCAAACTCTCTGAGGATCATCACCATCAAGAGGATTTGAAGGTGAAAGGTTAATCAAGTACACAGCTGTAACCAATGCTTCTACCCAGAAAGACTTGGGCAACTTTGCATGAGAGAGCATACATCGAATTCTTTCTTCAGTTGTTTTGTTCATCCTCTCTGCAACTCCGTTCAATTGAGGTGTCTTTGGAATTGTCTTCTCAAGCTTAATGCCTTGACTTTTGCAGTAGCTTTCAAATGGGCCTCTATACTCACCACCATTATCAGCTCTCACGACCTTGAGCTTTCTACCTGTTTCTCGCTCAACTCTAGCCTGAAACTCCTTGAAAGCAGAAAATACCTGATCCTTGGTTTTCAACACAGTAACCCACACTTTTCTAGAATAATCATCAATAAAAGAAACAAAGTAAAGAGCACCACTATCGGATTTAGCATCCATAGAACATACATCAGTGTGGAGAAGATCGAGAGGATACTTTCTCCTAAATGGGGGCCGAGAATGAAAAGAACCTCTATGTTGTTTACCAGCAAAACAATCAACACAGGATTTAAGAGACATAACTGAGAAATCAGGGAGATATTTCTTCTTAGAGAGCATTTGCATAACTTTCTCACTCATATGGCCAAATCTGTTACGCTATAACTCACTAGAACATTAATCGGTATCTTTATTATGCACGGTAGCGGTTTGTGAAGGATTCCTCTTGGGAGCCATGGCTTTTTGTTCGAATTAGTAAAATCCCCACAGACGGTGCCAAACTATTTCTGTTAAGAAACTTGAGTCGAGAAAAGACCTCGTGAACACCTGAATATGAAGTGCTGATAAAGTCAATCGTGTTTAACTTGAAGATGAAGTGATTTTTCCTCTTGTACTTAAGGTCCTGCATACAACACGTTAGATTTGTCCGTGGGTGATCTCCCGGAAAAACCCTCCGACGCTCAAGTCAGATCGGAGATAAGAGATCAATGGGTGTAAAATGGATAAGTATGAACGATTATTATTAGACGTTTGAAGCTGGTGAATGTAGATGGAAGAATTAAAGATGCGTGATTGTAAAGAATTGGTGGTTGTATCAGAAGAACTTTACTTTTTATGTTCAGAAGGAGGTATTTATATTAGCTGATAAAGAAATCAAGGGGCAGTTGTTGAGGGAGATCATGAGTGATATAATAGATGGTGGGTAATTATTTTAGGATTTCAAGAGGTTACTTCCTTGGAGGCCAAGCAATAAAAAAGGAAAAAGTTAAAAGGTCTTTGAAAGTTGATAAAGAAGTCCATAAAGTATAAAAGTGATTTTACAATAAATACATAAATACAACATAAATGTTACCATAATAGTATCATAATTAATTTTATGTATCACATACTATGTAATACATTTTCATAATGTCATTTAAAAAAATTGGCGACACAAAGAAAAAGGTAGTGATAATTTAAGAAAAACAGAGTGTTTTTTTTTTTTTTTTTTTTTTTTTTTTTTTTTTTTTTTTTTTTTTTTTTTTTTTTTTTTTTTTTTTTTTTTTTTTTTTTTTTCACTAAAGACACTAGATAGTTTTATTCAAAAAAAAAAAAAAAAAAAGACACTAGATAGTTTTTCTTTTGAGAAAGTGATATAAAAATTAGATAAGTTTCTAAAAAAAAATTTGAAGTGTATATATCATTATTTTATTTTAAAATTGTAGAAAATTACTAAGGTAAGAAAATATAGAAAGAGAATAGGGAAAAGAAATCGAAGGATAATATAATCCCATTAACGTTACTCCTGGTCTTTTAACTCTAACTCTATCTTCCTCCGTTGAACGTGGGAGAACAACACAGAGAGTTAGAGACTAAAGAAGCAGCATCAATGGCTACCATCTTTCTTCCTTCAACTCCGCTCATTTTCAGGTCTCCGTCTCATTTATCCCCTAACTTCCAACTTTTCAGGTAATCTCTCTTTGAATTTTGAAGTAATGTTTCTACTTTTTATGATAATCTTGGTATTGAATTTCCAGATATCAGATTAGTTCACCTGTCATGCATACGAAATGCAAATCAAAAGGCAAAATATTTGCATTTTCTTCAAAACCTTCCTCAGAATTTGGGCTCTTTAAGAGGGATTTCTTGCTCTTTGGATTATCTACTTCTCTCACCCTAATTTTCCCTACCTCTGGTAAGCTGATTCTGTTCAAAGTTCGTGTCTGTGTATCTTATTTAAACTTCTTTTATTAGCTTTAGTACTTTCAATTGTTTATTTAGAATAGGGGTGGACTCAATGGGCAAAATAAATATTAGTTTACATCTACTTTTGCTTTAATTTAGTGTCTTGTTTTTGGACCCAAAAATTTACTTTATACCTATGTTTAGAATGGAATGTTTGTTTTTAGTATGTGTATCATTATTCACTATGTAGCTAATATAGCAGGACATGGTGCGGAGGAAGTGAAAATGGTTGATTTTGTTGATGAGATAAATGCTTATACTTACTCATATCCCTTGGAGCTTCCCTCTAGAAAGCGTAACTTTAAATGGTAAGCTTTTTATTGCATATGACAATGACTGTGTTACTTGAATTGTAATGCCTTGTTTTGGTTTGGAGAAAAGATTGTAATGTGTTAATGCAAGTAACAATATTCTTAAAATTGATGATAATTTTAGTCACTTAATTGAACATGCTTTATCATGTACTTGGGATAATTGCGATAAGGATGTGTCAAATGTAAGTGAATTGAGGTTTGGAACGGTTCATGAGGTGATTAACATGGATCGTTTAAGGTTGAAATAAAGTAAGGAATCATGCCTTGAAAGTGTCAAGGCATGGGAAGTAATGTACACGGTCAAAATAGCAAAGATTGAACGTCAGTATGTGGGCTCGACCAGGTGCTCGTTCGAGCAGCACTGGTTCTCGTTCGAGCAAGGGCGTCAGAAGGGTTCTGTTTGGTGCACTGCAGGCTGCTCGTTCGAGCAGTGTATAGGCTCGTTCGAGCATGCCCAGTCAGAGGAGTCGAAGAGTTTTTCTTGTTGCTGTTTTATGTATTGATTGTATGCATTACTTACTTGTTTATTGTGATGTTTATTGCTATGTTTATTAGCATGTTTATGAGGATGTTACAAGTGAGTTTATGGTGATTAATTGTAAGACTCTAAGAGTCACACTCTCCTTCATCTATAAAAGGGAGTATAACTCTTAGAGTAAGAGGCACCACAAACACACTTGTTGAGGGCTAGTGCATTGCTTAAGAAACTAGAGGAGTGTTCTTACTTTGCATTAGTATTGTGAGGATCTTAAGAGGTTGTTCTTAAGATTAGGGGAGGTTTATTAAATTGTATTGTTGAATCAATCTAATAAACTACATTTGAGGGGGAGGTATCCAAGATACCTCATAAACACTTGTGTCTTTATTTTGCTCATATTTTACATTGTGTTTTCATTTGTTAGAACCTCCTTTGCACCGTTTCTTTCATAATGCTTATACTTGCACATGCCTGGTAATTGGTATGACTATTGAGTGCTACTATCAAATAACATGTATTCAAATGTGTGAATTAGCTATTATATTATATGCAATATTTCCATGGCTTTGGTCCCAAACAATGTCACATGATTCGCGATTAGGTGTATTATTTTGGAATCTTAGTTAAGGATAATCAGCTCTCCTTCGTTTTCGATCTACAAGTTATGTTGAGATCTATGTTTATGGAGAGGAGACAACACACCTATCATCTTATCATCAAATATTGGTCGACTGCTCATACAAATGAAGTTTTTACATAAAATTGTATTTTTCCATGGCTTCTTTTTACTTAGACCTGCTCTTATTCATCCTATTCTTTGTGGTCCTTGTTCTGAATTAATATCAACCTCTTTAAATCCTTAAGATTTGTTGGTTTTTCTAAAAACTTAGTCAAGAAAGACCCCATCACTAAAAGCATCAAGCAAATAGATGATGGGAATAAGTCCGAACACAAACAGAATTTGCAATCTTAAGTATCAAGCAAATAGCACATCGGGTGTAAAACTGTATAAGTATTAAGCAAGAGTAAAAAATTGATACAGAAAGCGAGGGTATTATTCTTCTAGCTTTCACTCTTTTGTTCTTTTATTGACCAAAAATATAATGAATAAATTTATCAAATGTAGCAAACTTGAATGGATAAAAGGAATAATTAAGTAGTTTTATGTTTGCTTATTTGAGTTTGAGAAGTTATGGCTGGCATCGCTTCATATGACATTCATCCTTCACAATTGCTTCAAACTTTTTAATGAATTACTTCTATTGCAAATCACTTTGTTTTGTCCTCAAATGTAGGGACCTGACTCTTTTCGTCTATTTTAAGGGTGGAATCCAGACAGCCAGAAAGATATTCATCAGCTGCCCCACTTTCTCGTAAGTCCAAATTCACTTTTATTTCCTCCCACGTCTCTTTCGGAAGAATGTTTCACTTAATTCATAGATAATCAGTGACACTAAAGTATCAATTCTTCATGCATAAATTGTTGAAATGTGATTCACGAGTTTCTAGTTTTTAGCCCTATTGCATTTTGCTCACTTCTAAATTGATTGACCTTTTCAATCTTTGATGTGATTTGCTGAAGCTAATGCACGACTGCGTATAGTCTCTGAGCGTGTTGACTTTATCAACAACCTCATCATTTCTGTTACGGTGATTATCATAAACCTTGTCTCTCCTTATATATATATCTAGCTTATGATGACATTTGACATGCTAGTTGACCTGATATATTTATTCAGATAGGCCCTCCGAATCCAGAGTTCTTGAAATCCAAAGATACAAGTACTTGGACTGCTAAAGATGTTGCTGATTCAGTCTTGTCCGACAAATCTGCATTGGTAATTGTTCCTTTTCTTTGTCTATCTAGACTTGTCCCTGATTGGGGATTTTGTTTTGCTTGCACGTTACAATTCTATTACGATTGGAAATATGGAAAACTGGTGTATTTTCAGTAATATATAAGATCAAGGGTAGCACATTTGCCGTTCCAACTTCTTATCAATGTCAAAGATTGATATACAGTTGGCAATAAAATAAAACGTTGAAAAATTACTTTAGATAAAATATTAATATAGCTAAAGATATGTTATGTTTGATCATAAACAATTGTCTTGACGAGATTAATCTGCATGCTCAAATGTGACCACATACAATGCTGATTCTAGAAATCTGTTTCATGTAGCCTTCACTTAGAGCTAGATCTATCCGTTTTTTCTTTTGATGAGGGTAATCATGGTGTACTAAGTTATCTGTGCGAGGCTTAAACTTGAATTCCGCTAGACAAAAGCCTACTAAAACTTACACCTCGACAAGGAGAATATATACCCTTAAAGTCTCTTTTCTTTCAGATTACCTATTTACCATCTTCTGCAATTCCACAAGCCAAACAGAAAGGATAAACGGACTAAAGCGTCAAATATGATTAACAAACTCTTCCTCTTTATAACCACCCTGAAATTACTTTCCGTAACACCCTAGAAGTTCCGACCCTGTATACAGAATCAAAACCGCAAGGGAACAGGAGAAATTCGAGTTACATTAAAAATAAAATATAAAATAAATATAGAAAAGGAAAAGAATAAATAAAGAAAAGGAAAAGAGAAAAGTTTGATTAATGAAAGGAGTAGTAAAATTCCCAACACGATTGTGTGGAAATTTCGGTAGCATCTACTAAGTTGGGCGTACTATAAAAAAGCAACGATCAATAAAAATACTCCCTCCGTCCCATTAGTTTTGTCCACTATTCCATTTTGGGTAATCCCTCTTTAATTGTCTACTTTCCTTTTTTGGCAAAACTTTTTACCTAAATACCCCCAACTACCCCAACTCATATTATTTAATAATACCCCACCTACCACCTTTTCAATTATTATATTGATTTAAAATACCCCACTACCACCTTTTCAATTATTATATTCACTTAAAATACCCCACTACCACCTTTTTCAATTATTATAATCACTAAAAATACCCCACTACTATTTTTCCTTATTTTGCGTGCCCACTACAAAGTGGACAAAACTAATGGGACGGAGGGAGTAATAAAGAGGCATCATCGGTCTTGCAACAAAATATCACGGTGGAATGATCGCCGCCTTGTAACATGTTATTTCTATAACCAACAATCAATATCAACATAACAATCACAAGACAAATAAGACATTTCAATATGTATCAACTCTAACTACTTATTTCAATGTACTTCTCAATGACTTCACCATCTTTCTTCTCTTTGATTTCATATATTCTCTTATGGGACAAGAGACCACCATATTGGGGTTTGCAAGACTCAATGGCAAAGTATGATCATACCATACAGCAACCATGCACAAATGATACATGCTTCCGGGAACTCAACCAACCGGTATACCAATCCAGTGGAGTCACAATAAATAACCAACTTGATATCTCATCAATAAATGACTCATTCCCATCACAACTAACCAATTTCGTTGCTCCGTTAAAAAAGGACTCGTTTCCATTCATAAAACATAAATCACAACTTATCAATAAGGGAATCATTACCATTCTATCCCATATAGTCCCACATCCGCACTTGCAACATCAAAACTCATTCTTTGTCGTTTCTACATAGTAAATAGTAATGCGCATTTGAAATAACAACTTAAAGTAGTTTCAAAGCAAATCGTAGTCAACATAACTCAAATAATATTATTAATGAAAACATATTCAAGATGCATGCAAGGTTTAGCTACTGCATGCATACACCTGGAGGTGCTAACACTCTACAAAAGTCAAAATACTCACCAATACAGAGTCTTATAACCTCTTATAAAGTGAGCACCTACCAAATTTAAAGTAGGTCTTATAAGTATATTAATCTAATTAAGAGTTACTTAATGCTATGAAAAGTACTCTTTAAATCATCCACAAGTTTTAGCACATTAATACATTCAAGCACTCATCAAGACATCAACGCATACTACGCATATTTAAGCTTCACTTATAAAACAACGTGCTATTCTAGTTCGTAATTTGAAAGGCCTATTTAGACCAACTAACTACCCAAAAAAATTCAGTAAAAAAGTATAAGGAGAATTATGTTGTGAATAAATCAAAGATGTGACAATCCAAATTGAAATATAGATACGATTCGCATTACTTAAGTATGATTATACATATAGCAAGGATATAAATAGGACTAAGACTCATTATTCTAAATATCATAATAATACTTGTAATATCAATAATGACAAGTCAACTAAATATTTCTCATAACAACTCTAATCAACTTGAACATCCATAAGTTCTCATAATTTGCTATTAATAATACTTCTAAATCATTATTTAATCAAATGAAGTGTATTTAGTCTTTACCCATCAATAACAACTCATTTAACAAAGTAAGATGACATTTTAATATAAAACTACAAGGAAAAATGAAAGAAGAAAGGCTCACGAATCTATCCTAACCATAAAACCCTACCAAGACACCAAAACTAATACATACTATTATATTCATCCATAATATAAATTCTAGTTTATGCATGTTCATTTCACCATAATTATTCTTACCCATAACAAAACCAATACATTTTACTCAAATTCAATAAGAATTATAAATTAATTACACAAATTAAAGGAATCACAAACAAGAAGCAAGGAAGAAGAAGAATAGGAGTAGTTCACAAAAATGGGGAAAAACAAAGGAAGATGTGTGTGGAGGAGTACTTCGGCTGCTGCAACCGGCCGGGCTGTTTGGCGGCGCGGTGGTGCTGCAGGCGCCGGAGGTTGGCTGCGGTGGGCGACTGGTGTGGACGGTGTGCGATGGTTGGTCTTGTGAGGGAGGGGAATGAAGCAAGAAGGGCGCAAGAGGAAGATGAAGGAAATCAAAAACTTTTTGAGGGAGTGGGGAAAATGCGAGTATTTAGTTTATTTTTGTCAGTGAGGGAGATATATGAGGGAGAAAAATTAAACTCTAACCATATTTTACTTGGGTATTTTATCTTACAAGACCGAACAAAAATTAACCCTAGCTCATACTTAACTTTATTATATAATAATATAAATGACCATTTAAATAAAATGTATATAATTATTATTAAAAAAATTTTATAATAACTAATATAAATATTTGATAACCAATATATTAAAAGTCATTTTCAAAAATAATTTAAATTATTTTACTGACGTCAAATAATAGTAGGGTGTTACATTTTCATTATCAAATGGCGTACAATCGCACTTAGCTTCTGCAACAAAAGCTGAATAATTTACTTGATCACCTCAACCCTTGATAAGTTGTTTAATTCTCTACACAAGGTAAGCTAAGATAAACTACAAAACCTTACATATTGCCTAACTACTGCCCACTCACTTGTAACATGCTATATCAACCGTAACAAACTCCTATAGCCAAGACATGATGATTTTGGGTGTTCGTTCAAATAACAAAACTTTTAGTTTTAGCAAAAGGTCAACCCAAAGAAATTCAGATATTTGTCTTTAAGTCAGGTTCATTGAATAAGAATTTCGGAAAAGCCTTAGCTAATGACCATCTCTAAATTCATGAACATAACCATAATTTAACCAACTATATTAACCTTAACATATCAGGATATACAAGTTGGAAACAAGAATAATATAAGAGCTAGCTCAAATTTCTTTCAACGTATGTGAAACATCCGGGAGCTATATTCACTCATGAGTATGCTGGTAACTATTGCAATGGCTAATAAACTAGAGTAAGATCCTTTCAAGAAAAGGAAAATAATAATACGGCTAATCACAATATTTTTGTAATATCCTAAATTCTGGCATCCACTAAGTGGTTCTCTTGATGTTACGTATCGACACATCAATATATGCTTAAATTAATGGTGTCTACCATAGTGTTTCTTAAAAATTAGTATTAATTTCATTTTGTGTAGGAAGAAAAATATGTTTCATTAGATATACATACACGTTATTATGATGAATCTTACGTTTAGAATGCCAATAAATATTATTTTATATGAATATTAAGAATTGAATTTATAATACTAGTCAATGATGTTCTAATTGTTCAATATGTTCTTATTTGTTATCAAGGGCCTTGGATAGGTGGAAGCTACACTTAGCAACATTAAACTATTGGAATGTTGTTTTTGTGTTAAAATTTGATATTAAGATTTCCCTTGGCCACTATAATCTCAGAAAAGGGTCTATTTGGCATTTTAAATGATGTTTGGAAATAATGCATCCCTTGTTATTCAAAACTAAATTTGTGCTTGAACTAATGTCTTTGAATTTCGCAGCGAGTGACTTCAACCCAAAAGTTGGCTGAGAGCTCCATACTTGACACGCACTTAAGTGAAGTAAGCTTTCCGTTTGTTGGTTGATTTTGTCTATCATAACATTTATAGTTATTATAAATGTTCCTCCATTAGTAGGAATGTTGAATTTTCTTATGTTCTCATTCTCAGATTGACGGTAAACGGTATTGGTTCTATGAATATTTAGTACGCAAATCACCAACGAAGACTGTAATTTTCTTACTTTCTTTCATCATTTGGATTTAATGGGTCACTATTGATTTTTGTGTTATGAATTAAACATGTTCTTAATAACTTGTAGGCGCAAGGGTCAAACAACTACAGACAATATATTGCTTCAACTGCTGAACGTGATGGTATATCTTATTTCACTACGTGTTTTTAATATATATTATATGCCTAGTGAAGGATCCAAGCACATATATTATAAACGTTTATCTTCCCTTAGATACCGCGCTCCTTGGATTACATGTACTCAAGTAAAAAAAATGAGGATCAATCCTAGGTTAACATATTTATATGCCTAGTAAAGGAATCATAGCCTCATCTAACTTATGCAGTAATTGCAGGATATTTATATACAGTGAATGCTTCAACATTAAGCAAACAATGGAAAACTGTAATCTTTCTTCCGTTGTCTATTGTCTATTTAGTTTCTCTTTCATAGCTGTTGATGTGCGGTTCTCATGGTTGTGCCTATTACTTATCTGGTGCAGATGGGACCTGTTTTAGAGAGAACAGTCAACTCTTTTCGGCTTCTTCCCCCGACTGATGATTACGTCCCTCCATACAAAGATCCTTGGAGATTTTGGTGATTGCGATTTTTGATCAGCTCTGAGTTATCCAGAAGAAAATATGAGGCAGACGCATTGATTTATTGATGTTGCTTCTGGCTCGAGACATTACATTCGAATACTCGTTCACATGTAGGGTCTTCATTGTCTGTCTATGTAGCTTGGGAAAAAGTAATTTTTGTTGTAGTGAAGAAACTAGATAATGTGGTTTTATTTTAAATTTTCCGACATATTAGTATCATTTAAGAAATTTAAATTTTAAGAAAAAAATTTTACATTATAATTAGTGAACACTCTTGAGTGTATCCCTTTACCACAAGCCTGCCTTTGAATCTTACTAATGTACCATCTACTTTCAACTTAACTTTGTAAATCCATCGACACCCAATAGTTTTCTTACCTTGAGGTAAAAGGACAACCTCCAATGTAATATTAACATTTAACGCATGAAGTTCCATCTCCATAGCTTTAACCTATAAAGACTCTTTAGAGGCATGGTTGTAGGTTTTAGATTCAATCCAAGTCAATTCATGGGAAAGGTAAGATGTTCTTGATGTCTACATAGATGACTTAATAAGGTTACACCAATGACTTTGAAATGTGCTGCAAGCATAATCTTGAAGATATATTGGAGGTTTGTATTACGAAATGTATATAATAACAATACAAATTACAAGCGGGAATTTGTATAAACCTCTTTGTTGATGACAAAAATGAAATTACAACAACAATAACAATGCTAATGTAACCTTGAAGATATGCTTGTAACGACGACGGTTATCCGGAAACTTGATACAAGTTGTAGGCGTGTGCTTACTTTTCTTTTGTGATATTTCCCCCACAAAGGTACTTGGGTTTAGGAATGAAAATTCACAACGAGATACAAACAACTACAATAAATCCTTAGTACTTAGGATATATTACTTAACAACTTGTGTTTAGGCTTATGAGAAGTGGAAAGCAAGACAAGAGTTAATTACTCTCATGAATTGCACAAGACAAATGAGAGAAAGACAAGAAGAATTCAGAGAATTTTTGGTGAACTAAACTCAATGCCCAAGGTCTCTATTTATACTACAAGAGTATAGAAGAGGAGCCTTGGTCATTAATCACCATTGATGATCTCATTCATGAGAAAATCATCAATTGCAATTAAGCTAGGCATTCATGAGTATGATGGTGCATTATACTCATAATAATCTCAGGAATAATGAGAATTATGATGGAATCCTAAGCATTAAACTCAAGAAAAATGGGAAGAAAAACGACGGTTACTTTCCAACTCTTGCCGCCGAGTAGGTGGTCACCCCATCACCAGGATCGCCAACTCGGCTTTCCCTTCTAACAAAATCATATGTTTCAGTAGCTAAAGCCGAGTCGGCTTTAGCTTTACCTAGGGGAAAGCCGAGTCGGCTTTTTTTCTCTGACTTGGTATTTTCCCTTTGCTCATTTTATCTTATATTTTAATGTCTTTCGGACCTAGTATATAAATACGTAATGTCCCACTACTTTAGTAGTACTTAGTGATTATTAACAGGATTATTAGACACTAAAGTTCAACAATCCTCCCCCATTTTGGGTATAATAAGCCTCTTATTTACCAAAACTCATAATACATTTCATGCATCAACGCTAATATCCCTTCGGATTGAATTAACGCCTAGTACAACACACTTAACAAGTGATCGAGCCAGAATTGATTTCCATAAGGAATTGAATCAAATGACCCTTCCAACCACTTGAAGATGAAGTACACACAAAACAAATAACACAAAGTTATTAACCTGACACATTATAAGGCCGTGTCCGTATCTTATTCATAAGTTTATCATAGTCATTATGCCAATCTTGACTACTTTAAGCGGCCACACTTCAAACTTATGTAGGTAGGTTCTCAGTACGTATAAAACATATCCCCGTGACGTGGATATAACACCAAGAGTTCTTCAACCCTTGATCTTGAGAACTTTCAAGACGACTACCTTGTTTCATCACGGTACAAAGTAACGATGGGTCATATAACGTGTTGCTTTACAAAAATCAAGAGGACTTTACCACATTGAATTCAGACACGATGTTACTCATGCGTGAAGTGGGCCTTCCCAATTGATTTTATTGACATAAGCCGATTTCAACTGAGGCTTTCTCAATTGAATCTCTATTCATGGCCTTCGTAATCGAATCCGCCACATTGAACTTAGTGTTCACATAGTCAAAAGTTATGACCCCGTTAATGATAAGTCCTTGCACTAGGCTATTCCTAAGGGCAATATGTCGAGACTTACCATTATATACTTGACTATACGCTCTACCCAAAGCCGTCATACAATCCGTATGAATTGCCACCGGTGAAATTGGCTTAGGTAACAAAGGTATCTCAAACATGAGATTCCTTAACCACTCTGCTTCACTAGCAGCTGAAGCAAGAGCTATAAACTCAGTTGACATAGTAGAGTCGGCTATACATGTTTGTTTCTTAAAAGACCATGAAATGGCACCTCCCCCATAAACAAACACCCTTCCACTAGTAGAAGAGTTATCCTCTTCATTAGTGATCCAACTAGCATCGGAATAACCTTCTAGAATAGGAGGTTCTACGCTATATGCAATACCATAATCCTTGGTACGTAACAAGTATCTTAATACTCTTCTTATCGCCATCCAGTGATGGGGACCCGGGTTACTAGTAAATCTACTAAGTTTACCAACCGCAAATGCTATGTCTGGCCTAGTACTAGTCATAACATAAATCAAAGACCCTATGACATTTGAATACTCCAATTGTGAAATTGGTTGACCGGTATGTTTGGCAAACTTCATACCCGGCTCCATGGGTAGAGACCGACGCTTTATCAAGCATATTAAACCGCTTAAGTAACTTCTCAATATAGTGAACTTGACTTAACTTAATACGGTTTCCTTGTCTCATGATCTTAATACCTACTCCCCCATATCCTTCATCTGGAAGGATCTAGAAAAAAAAATCTTTTGACTCTTATACTTGTACTAAACTAGTACCAAAAATAAGCATGTCATCCACATATAAGCAAATGATAACGCCATTACCATGGCTATCAAACTTGCTATAAACGCACTTATCAACTTGATTCAACTTGAATCCAAAAGACAATATGGTTTCATCAAATTTTTGATGCCATTGCTTAGGTGCTTGTTTAAGTCCATATAAGGATTTAACAAGTTTACACACCTTTTGCTCATGTCCTTTCAAAACAAACCCTTCGGGTTGTTTCATATAAACCTCCTCATCTAATTCCCCATATAAAAATGCGGTTTTAACATCCATTTGATGTATTTCTAGATGATAGACCGTAGCTAACGCTACCAATAAACGAATAGTGGTTATCCTTGCAACTGGTGCATATGTATCGAAATGATCGATACCGTGCTTTTGTTTAAAGCCTTCTGCCACTAAGCGGGCCTTGAATATCAATAGTACCATCGATTTTCATTTTCTTTCTGAAAATCCACTTGCAACCTATTGGTTTACAAGTAGGAGGAAGATCCACTAACACCCAAGTGTTATTTCCCATGATGGATTGCATCTCATCATCAATAACCTCTTTCCAAAAAGCGCTATCATGTGATGCCATAGCATCGCTATAAGTCAATGGGTCACCTTCCACATTATATAAATATGGAACACTATAAGATACTTCACTTCTATCACCTTCAACCAAGTATACTTGGAAATCCGGTCCAAAGCTTTTCGCTTTTCGTTGTCTCTTACTCCGTTTAGGAATAGGATCAACTAAATCTTGTTCATCTAGTTGTTGAATTTCATCAACACCTAGAGGTGAACCTTGTTGATTATCATCAACATTGTCATTGGTACAAACTTGTAGATTTCTTTGTCTACTTAATGATGAAAATCTATTTTCATCAAAAATTGCATTTCTTGACTCTATAATCGAATGAATCGATATATAGTCATTTTGTTCTATAACATAGAACCTATAAGTTTTGCTATGAATAGCATAACCTATAAAAATGCAGTCAACACCTCGTTCACCGAGTTTCTTTATTTTGTTACCGGGCAATCTTACAATGGCCCTACAATCCCAAACCTTAAGATAGCTTAAGCTTGATTTCTTTTTGTACCAAAGTTCATAAGGAGTTTCCTTATTCGTTCTCATTGGAACTCGGTTAAGAATGTGACAAGCCGTCAACATTGCTTTACCCCAAAATCCATCACTCAAACCGGAGTAGGATAACATGGAATTAACCATCTCTTGTAGAGTGCGGTTTTTCCTCTCCGCCAAACCATTTGATTGTGGTGCATAACCGACGGTGGTTTCATGTATAATACCCATTGAATTAAAATAGTTAGGATCATAATATTCACCTCCTTTATCGGTTCTTAACCTTTTAAGTTTTATTCCAATTTGTAATTCTACTTCATTTTTGTAAACTTTAAAGTGTTCAAGAGCCTCATCTTTTGTATGTAAAAGATATACATAACAAAACTTCGAGAAATCATCAATAAAAGTTATAACATACTTTTTATTTCCCAATGATGGTGTACTATAAAAATCACAAAGATCACTATGGATTAATTCCAAAATTCCAGATTTTCTTTCAACACTTTTAAAGGGTGTTCTAGTGATCCTATTTAACATGCACGTTTTGCAATTTTTAGACATCTTAACACACATAGGTATAAGTTCATGTTTAGACATAAAAGAAATTTTATCAAAATTAACATGTCCTAATCTAACATGCCACAAGCAATGTAAATCATCTTTATCATTAACATTCAAAACATTACAAACAACGTTTTTATTCAAATCCAATGATAACTTAAATAAACTATTACATAAGAAAGCACGACCAACAAACAAGTTATTCTTAGAGATAATACACCTATCGGCTTCAAACACTAGTTTGTAGCCCAATCGATTCAAAATAGGACCCGAGACAAGATTTCTACTAATTTCGGGTGCATAATACACATCCCTTAAAACTAAGAGATTCCCCGAAGTGAACAATAGCTCAACTTGTGCTTTGCCTTGGACCATGATAGGTGCATTGTTTCCCATGTAGAGATGCTCCACATGAACAACCTTGTTAAAGGATTTGAACCATTTAGTAGAGTTGCAAACACTAGTGGAAAAAAGCTTAAGGGCTGCGGTCATTTTAGGGGTATGGGCTGCGGTTTTGTCTCGCAGCCCTTGGAGTAGCAGTAAATAAGATAAAGTTATTGGCTGCGGACATAATGCCCGCAGCCCTTAACCCATTTTCAAATTTTTTTTTTAATTTGGTTTTAAACTGGGAAATCCAGAACATAAATACATAAAAACGAAATTTGAAGAACATAAATCTAATTTGAGACTTGAAATTGAAGAAAATTGAAGAACATAAAAATAAATAAACAATCCTAGAAATTTATGGGCAAAATAAATAAACGAATGAAGCTTCTGGGCAAAATAAACGAACATCGAACATTTTTATGTAATAATAAACGAACATAAAAATAAAAGAACATAAAAATAAATAAACGAACCCAGAAATTTCTGGGCAAAATAAATAAACGAATGAAGCTTCTGGGCAAAATAAACGAACATCGAACATTTTTATGTAATAATAAACGAACATAAAAATAAAAGATCATAAAAATAAATAAACGAACCCAGATATTAGTAATAAAAGAACAGAAATTTCTGGGCAAAATAAACGAACATATAAATAAATAAAGGAAAATTACAATCAACAAAAAACTAAAATAAAAAAAAACTAAATAAAAACAAAATCAAAAAATCAAAACAAAATCGAACAAGACTTAGATCTGGGCAAAATCCAAGGAGCGTTTAGGGTTCTTCAAAAAAATCGAATATCGATGTTGAAATTCGAGCAGCACTGCAGCACCGTAGATGTTGAAATTCGTAAGGAGAGAATGAAGCTGTTGAAATTCGAACACACGCCTAATGAAATTCGTAAGGAGCGTTTAGGGTTCTTCAAAAAATCTGGGCAAAATTTTGAAGATGTTGAAATTCGAAAAATCTGAAATTTTTTAGATCATTTATGAGAAGGAGAGAAGGGAGAGAAGGGGGCGCCTCATTTGATGTTGAAGATCGATGTTGAAATTCTCTGGGCAAAATCTGATTTTTAAGAGGAGAGAAGGGAGAGAAGGGGGCGCATCAATGAGAAGGAAGATGAAGTTTACTAGGGTTTCTATTTTTGAGAGAAGGGCGCCTCTTAAGATCAATTTTCGTTTTTTTTAATTAAAAACACACGCCTAATGAAATGTACACTAGAAGCTGCGGACAGATGTAAAAACCGCAGCCCTTTACTATTTTTTTTTGGTTAATTTTCTTAATTTTCGAAAATATTGAAGATTTGGGGCTGCGGACAGTAGACAAAACCACAGCCCTTTACCTTTTTTTCTTTTGGCTACGGTTTGGGGCTGCGGACAATAGACAAAACCGCAGCCCTTGTTAATTTTTTTTACCACATTTTTTTTTACTCATATTGGCTGCGTCTGCCTAAAAACCGCAGCCAATAAGTAGCAGCCAATAGCTTTTTTTCCACTAGTGAAACATGCCTCGATGCCCCCGAATCGATCCACGAAGACAAAGAATCATCCTGCATAACACTAATATTAGTATTCATAGATGAAAAACTCATATTAGAATTTTTATTCAAAAGCGCAAGATTACCTTGAGTGGATGGTCCTTTGCTTGTTGAAGCTTGACCACTCCCCTTTGCCTTCTTTTGCTTGTTCTTTAGAACAAAGCAATTTTTCCTTCGGTGCCCGGGTTTAACACACTCCCAACATGTTAATGGTCCCAACATTAAGATTTTCATCCTTACGATTCTCATGAATTCGTATGCTAGACTCGACAATTATATGTTGTCCAAGATCGGAGAGTGTAATCTCCTCTCTTTTATGCTTTAAAGCATGTCTAACATCCCTCCATGAGGGAGGCAACTTGTCTATGATACTAGAAACAAGAAAAACTTCATCAATTTCAATTTTATGTAATTTTAGGTTGGCATGCATCCTTTGTAACTCATGGAATTGATCAATTATAGGGCGATCTTCTACCATTTTATATGAATTAAAATTACTTACTAAAAACTTTTTGGAGCTAACATCCTCCGCCATGTACTTGTTCTCCAATGCATCCCACAACTCCTTACCAGAGTCATGGTATTGATAGATGTCGAACAAGGCATCTTGCATACCATTGAGAATGTGACCCCGGCAAATGAAATCATCATTGTCCCATTTGCTCCTCTTACGGTTTTGTTCAAGCAACTCGGTCTCCGGATCATCCGGCTTAGGTGCATCCGGCTTAGGTGAACTAATCACATATGCCATGTTCAAGGTTGTGAGTAAGAACATCATCTTCTTTTGCCAACGTCTAAAGTCGACGCCGACAAACTTTATGAGCTTAGCAAAGTTTAAGGTAAAATCCTTCATAGTTGCCATCGATGAAGAATATCACAAAAAATTATTACGAAATGTATATAATAACAATACAAATAACAAGCGGGAATTTGTGTAAACCCCTTTGTTAATGACAAAAGTGAAATAACAACAACAATAACAATGCTAATGTAACCTTGAAGATATGCTTGTAACAACGACGGTTACCCGGAAACTTGATACAAGCTGTAGGTGTGTGCTCACTTTCCTTTTGTGATATTTTCCCCACAAAGGTACTTGGGTTTAGGATTGGAAATTCACAACAAGATACAAAGAACTACAATATATCCTTAGTACTTAGGATACATTACTTAACAAATTGTGTTTAGGCTTATGAGAAGTGGAAAGCAAGACAAGAGTTAATTACTCTCTTGAATAGCACAAGACAAATGAGAGAAAGACAAGAAGAATTCAGAGAATTTTTGGTCTACTAAACTCAATGCCCAAGGTCTCTATTTATACTACAAGAGTATAGAAGAGGAGCCTTGGTCATTAATCACCATTGATGATCTCATTCATGAGAAAATAATCAATGATCAATTGCAATTAAGCTAGGCATTCATGAGTATAATGGTTCATTATACTCATAATAATCTCAGGAATAATGAGAATTATGATGGAAAATCCTAAGCATTAAACTCAAGAAAAACGGGAAGAAAAGCAACGGTCACTTTCCAGCTCTTGCCGCCGAGTCGGCGGTCACCCCATCACCAGGATCGCCGACTCGGCTTTTCCTTCTGACAAAATCATATGTTCCAGTAGCTAAAGCCGAGTCGGCTTTACCTTTACCTAGGGGAAAGCCGAGTCGGCTTTTTTGCTCTGATTTGATATTTCCCCTTTGCTATTTTGTCTTATATTGTAATGCCTTTCGGACCTAGTATATAAATACGTAATGTCCCACTACTTTAGTAGTACTTAGTGATTATTAACAGGATTATTAGACACTAAATGTTCAATAGTTTGTGCATTCTGAAAGATCTTCTAAAGTTAATAGGGTCAACGTTTTGGAAAAGATCAAGAACTTGATTATCAATGTGACAAAGAGACAAAGGTGAGGTATTAGTTGACAGAGATTCTTTTGATGTTGTAAAAGGATGTTTAACAAATTGAGTAAAAGAGGAATGGCGTGTATCAGGGACAATTTGAGTAGGAAGATAAAATGTGGAAAAAAAAGACTTTTAATGTGATATGGGAATTGCTCCTCATGGAAAGTGACATCTCTTGATATAAGAATTTTTTTTTGATTAGATTATAAGTCTAGTATGCCTTTTGGCTAAAGGGTTACGAATAAAACAGTTGGATTTACTCTAATACTCCCTCCTATTCAGCTTAAATGTCTCATGTTTTTTGGGGCACTATTCACTTATTACTCTTAATTTGTATTTTACTCTTAATATATAAGTTAAAACATAGTCATGTGGGATCTTGTATGATTCATCTCAATACAATGATTATTAATATCAAATTTTTATAATTTATAATCAAGCATAATTTGAGATATTAAGGGTTAAAATGTTGTCTCGTCAAGTGTTAAAAACTAAATGGGACAATTAGGCTGAATAAGAGGTAGTATCAAACTTTCTTCTTCCCTAATTGAGAGTAAAAACTAAACACAAACAACCAAGCACCTTCGTGTGATTGTTAGTAGGTTTCTTACCATATAATTTTCATGTGGAGAAATGACTGAGCTATGTTTTCACAGTCGTTTATGCTTGTCAAAGTAAATTACAACTACTCCTAAATATAAAACAACTAAGTAATATAATAGTAAGCAGAGGTTCGATCCAAAGGGAAAGTAGGACTTTCAAATTGATTAAGGTTTATCTTATAGATATGAACACTAATATAAAGGGGGGTTAAGTAGAGTGATGAACAATCTTGTTTAATTTTACTAAAAACAAATTACAAAGACTATGTGGTTGTGAACAAGTAAAAACGATTCTTGAGTACTTGTTAGTGTTCCAATTTCACACTTTAATTTTCAATCTTCCCAAATCAACACAATCAACTTGTCTATTGAAAGGAAAAGCTATCTTGAGTATAAATGCATAAATGAAAAGCATCAAGTATACATTATAAGTAGGGGTGTTCAAAAAAACCCGACCCGCCCGACTCGACCAGCTGACCCGCATCATAAATGGCGGGTCAAAATTCAAGAAAAAATGAAACATCCAGGTCGGGTACCCGACCCGTGGTAATCAGGTCGGGTCATGGGCCGAGTTAAAAATAAACCGGGTACCCGTTAATGTCCCTCTTTATATATATATATATATATATATATATATATATATATATATATATATATATATATATATATATATATATATATATATATATATATATATATATATATATATATATATATATATATATATATATATATATATTAGTTTTAAGTTTCACTCTCCATTTCCATTTTAATCATTTTCCAATTGTTAGGCGCTGCTCTCAAATCTCAATTACTATCTTCAATTCCTTTAACATTCAAAGCATCCAGTAGGTAATCTAGTGGTTTTACAAAGCATTCAGCAGATTATTAATGCTCTTGTCAATTAACAATGTGATTTACTACTCAAAGAAGCAGTAACCAACCAAAATTCTCAACAATCCTCAAAAAATAGTGCATAGCCACATTTTGCCTATAATCTTTCCACCAAAACTGCAATGTTATTAATAAATAAATCAACCCAAAAAATCAAAAACAATAAAAGCGGGTACCCTGTGTCCCGACCCGACTTATCCGGGTACCCGTAAACCGGGAACCCGCATTAATTGGGCCGGGACAAAGGCCACTATAAAATGTACCCGACTAACCGGGTACCCGACTTTCTGGGTACCCGCTAATGAACACCCCTAATTATAACTATTGAACAAACTTATGAAATTATAAGATAAATCAAGATTACAATTAACCACAATGATATTCCTTCTCAAATAACTTACAAACTAGAGCAACTTTCATAAATTATTCATGTTGATACTAAACTCAAATTAGATAAAGCAATCTAATTCAACAGCATGTGAACAAGCAAATTAGAAAATCCATTTGCAACTAAGCATTTCAATTAACCAATTCAATTCACAAGAGCAAGGAAATTATCAAAGATGATTATATTAATAAGAGAGGAAGAGTTTACAATTAATGGCAAAAGAGAAAACCTAACTTTCCTCAAGATGAAACTTAGCCAACAATGGCCATCTTCTTCAAAAGTATAAGAAAAGAAAGAGCTTTCAAGATTTCCCCAATTACAACCCTAAGATAAATTAAGATTTTGAGAACTAAACTACTCTAATTGTTCAATCTTCTTCAGTAAAAACTAACCCAAACTATTACAATCTATGGCTTTAAATACTAATTTTTCTGCTAAGAAACGGTCAAATTTGTAAGGGGACGTTAGGAGGGAAGTACCTTCTGTATTAAGGGTGAGTGATGATCCGACCGCCGCGCGTGGTGTTCCTGCAACCACAAGGAAAACTAAACCGGGGTTGATGTCCCGGAACAGCTCTCCGATGCTTAAGTCAGACCAGAGAAATAAAAGTATATGTTTTTTGGGTAAGATTGCGTAACCTGATTATGGAGGTGTAGTGTGCCTTTTAAAGTAGCTCTTCTCCGGGAGTTACCTCTGCAGGGAGTTTATCCTGGGATGGTTAACTGTTGGAGGTTATCCTTCCTGGATGGGACATCATGGAGGGCAGTTATCAGGGTTAGGAGTAGTTTTCAGAGGAAGTGTCTTTGACCCAGGCGAATTAAGGAACTGCTGTCCTACTGTTGGTCTTCCTCCTTGGACAATACTCAAAGTTGCCGATCTTTTTCCAGTAAGCTGGACATTTGACTTGTTGATTCAAGGTTACCTTGACCTTTTAAGGAGATAAGGATCATAACCCGTAACATTGGCCTTCCGCATATGGAGTAAGATGATGACTTGTCTTGAGCTAATCTTGATTCATGTGCGGAACATCATATAATGCTGGAAATAGGAATGTCTCGGATTTTTTAAGTCTCGGACCTCTTAAAGTCTCGGACTTCTTAACGTCTCGGACAACTTTAAGTATCCATAGGTATACTTAGCCAAGATTGGGCCTCAACACTTAAAGGACCAAGGGGGGTCCGACTTATAGAAGTCTCGGACAACCTTAAGTATACATAGGTATACTTAGCCAAGACTGGGCCTCAACACTTAGAGGACCAAAGGGGGGTCCGACTTATAGAAGTCTCGGACAACCTAAAGTATACATAGGTATACTTAACCAAGATTGGGCCTCCACACTTAGAGGACCATGGGGGGTCCGACTTATAGAAGTCTTGGACAACCTTAAGTATACGTAGGTATACTTAGCCAAGATTAGGCCTCAACACTTAGAGGACCAAGGGGGGTCCGACTTATAGAAGTCTCGGACAACCTTAAGTATACATAGGTATACTTAGCCAAGATTTGGCCTCAACACTTAGAGGACCAAGGGGGGTCCGACTTATAGAAGTCTCGGACAACCTAAAGTATACATAGGTATACTTAGCCAAGATTGGGCCTCAACATTTAGAGGACCAAGGGGGGTCCGACTTATAGAAGTCTTGGACAACCTTAAGTATACATAGGTATACTTAGCCTAGATTGGGCCTCAACACTTAGAGGACCAAGGGGGGTCCTACTTATAGAAGTCTCGGACAACCTTAAGTATACTTAGGTATACTTAGCCAAGATTGGGCCTCAACACTTAAGATGGCCAAGGGGGGTCCGACTTTTTGAAGTCTCGGACATTCTTAAGCGTGAGTTGCAGATCAAAGCTTGATTTCATCAACCATGGTGTTGTTTCTCAAAGAGTGCATTAATGGTGGTATTAAATACTCACCTAACCCCTTTTGTCTTGTTGTTCCAAATTGCATTCTAGTGAGAGAATCTCAAGAAATTTCAAACTTTTCTAGAGAGAGACGCTCTGACATCTTTGAAGATTTTCTGACAGTTCATACTTGGAAACATATTTCTCACCAGGTATGCTTTAATTTTTGGATCAAACTCATAAATTTCTTGATTTTTTCATTTGATTTTCAATAAATTCATCAAATTTTCAACCATTGTTCTTGAGATCTTCAAACTATTCTTGAAGATCTTCAACCTGTTCTTGAATAATAATTGTTTGATTTATATTTGCATCACTGTTCATATATAACTTGTTTATCATGGAGACATACTTAGAGGATATTTGTAGAGAATTTCCCCAACTTGACCTTAATAAGGACTCGGAATCCCAGAGTACAGAGACACGAATTGGCTCTGATGAGTCGGATGATGGTAGCCCCATATACCGTGTGAATCCGCATTATGACCAAATTCCGAGTGATGATGAGTTTGACGTTTCGCCTTTTTGCCCAGAGGAGACCATTTTACCTTATCCTTGGGAAGTATCTTTAGCCTTCGGCTTCGCTCCCGGATATTTACGTGTTAACCCTAAACTTTTGGAGCTGGTTCATGTAGATATGAAGAAGATGACGGCAAAGGAATGTTCACCAAGTCGGGATACTTCGAAGAATATCCCTCATCCTTTATATTCCACATGGAGGCCCCTTGAACTATTTTGTAGATAAGACAACCATGGATATATTGGATAGTGATAGAAAGAGCATGGCCCGAAGATGGGGTTTACTTGATGGGTTTGACGTAGTGAAGCCCGGATTATATGACACGGTGCGCTATCCACCAGGTGGCTGTATAACCGTTTATGATAAGGCATTCAAGATGGGGTTAAGATTTCCTTTACATCCCTTCGCCGAATCAGTAATGGATATGCTGAATATAACAGTGGCGGAATTTTATCCCAGCGCCTGGGGATGTATAACAACCTTTATTTTGGTGAGTAAAGGTTTGGGTATGGAGCCAAGTATGACGGCATTCCGCCATATCTTTAGGGCCAAATTATGTAGTTCCAAGGCAAATGGAGCTGGATGGGTTACTCTATCCCATAGGAGAGGTTTTAGGATAGTTGGTGATTTGCCTGATAGCAACAAATATTTTAGGACTAAGTTTGGCTATTTGTTTAATAGGCAGGGCTGGCACATCAAAACAAGTTTTGATATTGACCCTAAGATAGAGGATTTCAATAACAATGTACCCATCTGCAATCATGAGGAAGCGATAGTAGTTCGGTTCGCTACTATGACAATAGAGTTGAGGAAAAAGCCTGTTTTTGTACAGAGAAGGTGGATTCCGAAGTATTTAGATTTAAGCAAAGAACTATTTCTATCCGCTTTTGATATTAGTCTCTGGATTAATAAGAGTATGTTTCTTCACAACTGTTCCTTTGTGTTTTCAGTTTCATAAATACTAACCCGGATTGTATCTCTACAGGAGTTGCCAGAGCTGAAGTGCCGCTGAGATATTGACAATTAATGGCAGGATTCAACACATTGGGCGCCTTTGCTGAGGCATTAAGAATGACCAGTCCTCCTCCAGCCGTTCCTCGGCCTCCAAACGTATGTTTCAACACTTGTGATTATATTTCATTTATGAATCGTTTCTGACCATCTTAATATTTGCAGAATTCGGCCACTGTGACTACAGGGCTAAAGGAGGCACCGAGTCACGAGGAAGCTCGGGTTTTACTGGAGAAGAGGAAGGAGATTCCTCCTCCAGAGGAAGAATCAAACAGGGCCGAGAAGCCCAAAATGGAAGAGAAAGAGGGGCTCTTGCAAAACCAAGGCTGCACCTACACCAGACAACCCGGTTCTGGTGGAGGATGTCGATGATGAAGACTCTTCTGGCTCAGAGGAGCCAATTATTGATGCCGTGCCTTTGAGCACTAATTTCCCTGGCGTCAAGATATGGGAGCAGAAACTTAATGTTTCGGGCTCTTTTTCTAAAGCTTCTTCCAAGGGGAAAGGGAAGCAAATACTGGTGGAGGAGGAGACTGTTTATACCAGGAACATCAAGGCATATAAGCCCGGTGTTCCTTTTGTAAACATTACTCCTGCTGAGTTGGCAGGGCGCTATAACAAGGCCAGTCGTTGCCTGGTTAACCAGAACGACATGGATTACCTGGATTCTCTAAATTCGGAAGATAGGATGCAGAAGGCTCAAGCTGCAATGGCGGAGGTAAGTCTTTGAACACATGTACCGGCCTTCTTTCCACACTTAGAAATTTTTTAATTATTTTCTCTTTCCAGGGGTTGATAAGGATGCTGTTCGAGACCTCAAAGATTCAGTAGAATGAGGTAGACCAGGAGACTATCCGGTCACTGAGTGCTCGAATTGATGAGCAGAACGAGAAGGAGGCTGATCTGAAGGCCCGGTTAGAGAAATGCAAAAGCCTGTCTGAAAGGCTTGATCTGGCCGAGAAATAGAGGGCCAGGATGAAGGAGATGCTGACCGAGGCTTCTGGGAAGCTGGAGAAGAGCACTGTTCTGTCCTTGGAGATATCCATGGACATTAGGGATATCTTGGAGGCTTTTGACAAAGTCTCCACCAAGAGCAAATATCTGACCGGCCTACTTGCTGGAGAGCAGGCAAAGTTGGAAGATGTTCTGGAAGCTGCCCAATACTATAAAGCCAAGTCCGAGCGACGAGGTGGGATTGCTAAGGATTGGTTATCTTCCTCGGAATGCAGGTCATTTATGGATAAGCTTTCCGGGGAGATGATCAATAACGACATCTTGCTCGAAGCGGAGGCGACAAGGTTGGCAGCTCTTGAAATGGGAGTTGACCCAGAGAAGCTTGCTGCCTTGGCTGTTTCAAAAAGAGGGGAGGCTTTACAGAATCTGACCGCCGTCTTCAACAAAGGCTCTGCTGCTCTTAATGATCCGGATTGGGATGCTGAAGAGCAGAGCCAGTGGGCTGAGAAGATCTCTCCAGATTTGGAGAAGCGGGCATCCAACTTGGACTTCACTGTATATCTTCCCAAGCAATCAAACCCTCCTCCTGTCCCGGAAAGATCGGGTTTTTCACAGATTGAACATCGATGCAATGATCTTACCGGACACTTAACAATGGAGAAGGAAGCTTTCGAAGAATTGGCTCAAGAGTTGGATGCCAAGGAGCCCCTGACTGTTGATTTGGACGAGCTCTTGAAGTTGTCCCCTTCTTCGGCTCCCAGGTCGCCTTCTCCAGTTTCGACAGCCAATGAACAAGCTGACTGATACCTCTTCTCGTGTCTCGGACACTTTTGTAATAGGAGTAGATGAAACACTTAAACAACTTTTTAATATATTTTGTAAACTTTATTAGGAGATCCATATCTCCTGTATTTGTAAATATATGTAGATCTCTCTATCACTTGTTTGATTATATATATATATATGTGTGTTGCTTTTTGTATGCTTACTTGTGATTTACCATAATTCGGAAAAACCATTGATATTCCGTGTCTTCAGGTTGAAGACTCGGATCTTCTGAAAAACAGCTTTCAGAGATCATTAATCCGCGACTTTAGATTGAAGACTCGGATCTTCTAAAATAACTTAGCTTTTAGAGAACATAGGTTCTCATCAAACTCATATGGAGAGTCAGACTCATAGGAGTCTCTGACTTCCAGAAGATAACAAGCTTAACTTAAAAGAACGTAGGTTCATATGGAGGGTTAGACTCAAAGGAGTCTCTAACCTCTGAAAAGCAGCAATATACTTAACTTGATGGGGCATATGTTTTCATTAAGTCCACAAGCGGGGGGGGGGGGGGGGGGGGGGGGGGGGGGGTCAGACTCATAGGATTCTCTGACCTCCAAAAACATCAACAAAAACTTAGCTTGATAGAACATAGGTTCTCAACAAGCTCAGCAGGAGGGGTCAGACTCATAGGAGTCTCTAACCTCCAAAAACATCAACAAGAACTTAGCTTGATAGAACATAGGCTCTCAACAAGCTCACCAGGGGGGTCAGACTCATAGGAGTCTCTGACCTCCAAAAACATCAACAAAAACTTAGCTTGATAGAACATAGGATCTCAACAAGCTCACCAGGGGGGGTCAGACTCATAGGAGTCTCTGACCTCCAAAAACATCAACAAAAACTTAGCTTGATAGAACATAGGTTCTCAACAAGCTCACCAGCGGGTAAGACTCATAGGAGTCTCTGACCTCCAAAAACATCAACAAAAACTTAGCTTGATAGAACATAGGTTCTCAACAAGCTCACCGAGGGGGTCAGACTCATAGGAGTCTCTGACCTCCAAAAACATCAACAAAAACGTAGCGTCAGACTCATAGGAGTCTCTGACCTCAAAAAACATCAACAAAAACGTAGCTTAACATCAATCTCATGATTCGGAATTTGAACAATTTCTTGCAACCAACAACAATTTTAATAATTAAGATGAACATAGGTTCATATGATAAACATCCAGATTTAACAATATATAAGCAATGTTATCCCGGTTCAACAAATAGTTTCAAGCAATGTTCAACTATGAACATAAAGTTCAGAAAACAAAGTTCAAATGTATGATGTATGATGGATAGTGGCCCCTTGCAAGGGGTTGTTCAAATGTAGAACTTCTTGAGGTGATCAGCATTCCATGGCCTTTTGAGAAGCTTGCCTGTAGGATCTTCCAGTTCGTAAGTGTCAGGCTTTATGATCCGGACTATCTTAAATGGGCCATCCCAATTGGCCCCTAGTTTTCCTTTGTCAGTGGCTTTCCCAGTTGCTTCAACTTTCCTGAGAACATAATCATGGAGTTGCAATTTTTTGGGTTTCATCATCCTGTTGAATTGACTGGTCATCTTCTGCTTTTGTGCTAAAGAGCGAAGAAGTGCATTGCCCCTTGTTTCTGGAAAGAGGTCCAAATTGATTATTTTCTCAGCATCATTTTCTTCATGGGAGTAGTAAGCAATCCTGGTGGATGGAATGCCTATTTCTACTGGTAGCACAGCTTCAGAGCCATACACAAGTGAAAAGGGTGTGTGTCCTGTGGCATCTTTGACAGTTGTGCGCATAGTCCAGAGTACACCCGGTAGTTCTTCATCCCAAGAACCTTTGGCCCCTTCTATCTTTTTCTTAATGCCAGACAGAATAACCTTATTGGCAGATTCAACTTGACCATTTGTTTGGGGCCTTGACATAGAACTAAACCTTATTTGGATTTTAAATTTATCACAATAGTCAAGGGTGTTCTTGCTTATGAATTGACGGCCATTATCAGTGATTATTATTCTAGGTATGCCATACCGTGTAATGATGTTACGCCAAATGAATTGACATACCTGTTTATCGGTGATGGTGCTCAGTGGTTCAGCCTCCACATACTTTGAGAAATAATCTACCGCAACGATGATGAACTTCCGTTGGCCTTTAGTAGGGGGAAAGGGTCCCAAAAGATCTAGGCCCCATTTGTCAAATGGTAGCACTGCTTGGATTGTAGAGAGATAATTGGATGATTTCCTTGGGACTTCTGCGAAATATTGGCACTTCTCGCATGTTCTGACCAATTTTGCTGCATCTTCTTTCAGTGTTGGCCAATAGTAGCCATTTCTCAGGACCTTGCTGATGATTATTCGGACTCCTTGATGAATGCCACATCCTCCTTCATGGATCTCTCGGAGGATGTAATTGCCATCCTCTGGAGTTACACACTTGAGTAGGGGATGCGTATAACTCTTCTTGTAAAGATTTTCCTCGAAAAACTCGAACCATTTTGTTTTCTTTAAGAACAGAGTAGCTTGAGCAGGATCTTCAGGGAGGGTCCCATGCCTGAAGTATTGGATGAAAGGGTCCATCCAAGTGTTGAATCTGTCTACTATGGAAACCTGCTGATTGATGCTAGGAGAGGGTAGAATTTCCCATGTGATGTTGCGTGCTTCTGGTCCATCAGCCGAACTAGCTAGCTTTGCCAGAGCATCTGCCTGGGCATTCTCAGCTCTGGGGATGTGACTGATATTGAACTGCAATGGTTCAACCAGGGACTTGACCTTCTGCAAGTACATCTTCATGCTTATCATCTTTGGCCTTATACTTCCCTTTTACTTGGCCTACTATAAGTTGGGAATCAGAATAGGCAGCAAGCACTTTGGCGCCTGAATTTCGGCATATAGTAATACCCAGGATCAATGCCTCATACTCTGCTTCGTTGTTTGATGCAGTGAATTGGAAGTGGACAGCATGTTCCATCTTTACCCCGGCTGATGATATAATGATTATCCCGGCCCCACTAGACGATTTAGTTGCTGAGCCACCAACATAGAGCTTCCATTCTTGGTTAGGGTTTTCTGGTATAGACCCTGTGGTTTCAGCTATAAAATCAGCAAGGGCTTGGGCCTTGATTGCTGTGCGGGGCTCGATTTCAATTCCAAAATCAGCCAATTGATTGGCCCAATCCGCTACTCTAGTTGATTGATTACTCCTTCCAAGATCTTCTTTATGGGCTGTCTAGTACGAACTCTTATTTGATGGGATTGAAAATAGGGTTTCAGTTTCCTACTAGCCATTACAACTGCATACAATGCCTTTTCAACCTCGCTGTAATTGGCCTCTGACCCTCTGTAAGCATGGCTTATGTAATAAATGGGAAATTGTTTCCCTTCCCTCTTAGCCACAAGTACGGCAATAAGGGAATACTCAGAAATGGAAATGTAAAGATACAGCACTTCGCCAATTAGAGGGGAGACAAGTTTGGGAAGATGGGCTAGATACCTCTTAAGGTGTTGGAAAGCTTCTTCTGCTTCTGGGCTCCATTCAAATGTTTGTCTCTTTAGAGTCTTGAAGAAAGCGGAACATTTATCAACGGATTTTGACATGAACCGTCCAAGAGCAGCAACACATCCAGTAAGCTTCTGAACTTCTTTGACGGATTTTGGGGAGTGCATATTGAGTATGGCTTGAATCTTGTCAGGTTTTTCTTCTATGCCCCTTTCGTCCACCAAAAATCCTAAACACTTCCCCCCAGTCACCCCAAACACGCACTTTTCAGGATTTAAGCGCATGACGTGGTTTCTAAGAGTGAGAAAGGTCTCTCGTAGATCTGCAGCATGGTCTTTGGACTCCTTGCTCTTGGTGATCATGTCATCTACATAGACCTCCAAGTTTCTTCCAATCTGAGCACTGAATACTTTGTTGACCATCCTCTGGAATGTGGCCCCAACATTCTTAAGTCCAAAGGGCATGACCTTGTAACAGTAGACACCAGCATTAGTGATGAAGGCAGTGTGTGGTTGGTCTTCTTCTACCAGGGGAATTTGATGATATCCCGCGTTGGCATCCATGAAATTAAGGAGGGCATGCCCCGCTGTAGAATCGACTAGGCGATCTATCTTTGGATACGGGTAGTCATCCTTAGGACAAGCTTTGTTTAGATCAGTGAAGTCCACGCACATCCTCCATTTTCCGTTGGGTTTCTTTACAAGTACCACATTTGAGAGCCAATCAGAGTATTGGCACTCCCTGATGAAGTTTGCCTTGAGCAGTTTCTGGACCTCGGCTTTGGCCGCTTCCATCCTTTCCTGACCCTGATGCCTCAGCTTTTGTTTCACCGGTTTGTAGCCAGGTTTTATGTCTAATCTGTGGCACATCACATCCTTGGGGATGCTAGGCATTTCGGACACTTGGAAGGCGAAGATATCTCGGAATTCTAAGATAACGTCCAGCAGCTCTTGTTTGACATCGGTGCTCAGGCTGGCCCCAATTTGGATCATTTCACCCTTCCCCCAAACATCGACTTCTTCATGCTTGTCGGATGGTTCTGACCTTTGGGAAGGAGTTGCTACGGTGAGGATAGCAGCGTCTTCTAACTTCCTCTTCTGTCCTGACTCTCGGGAGATTTCTTCGCCTTTGAGAGAATTAATGAGGCATTCTCTCGCCGATTTTTGATCACCTCGCAGGATGCCAACGGAAGAGTCATCTTTTTCATACTAGAGCAGCAATTGGTGGGTGGACATTACAGCTTTGACCTTGTTGATCAGGGGAAGGCCCATGATGGCATTGTAGGAGAATTTGAGGTCTACCACCGTGAAACGAACTGCAATGCTACGTCCGTTGTTCTTCTCGCCAATTCTGACGGGAAGGACTATTGTACCCAAAGGGAAGACCCTTCCACCTCCAAACCCAATCAGAGGTCTATCCATGGGCTGGAAATGTTTTTCTTCATATGTCATCTGGCGAAGGCAGTCCATGGTGATCAAATCTGCCGTGCTACCCGTGTCCACAAGGACACGACGAACTTTCATTTGGCCAATTTTCAGAGTAACCGCCACTGGATCAGAGTGCGGTTGCTGTAATGGCACGCTCAGTTCTTGGCTGAACTTCATCTCGGGATAAGACGGTTCTTCCTTGGGAGGACCCTTCACCAGGGTATGGATGCTATCCCTTGCGGATCTAATTGTAGGGAATTCTTCGGAATAACCCCCTACTATCATGTTGATGACGCCGTCGGTTGCGGCGGATGAATTTCTGGAATGTAAGGAAGCCAGTTTTTCTATGTCATCATGCCAATGTCTTTTACCCTCGGTCTGATTTCTGTCACTGTCACGGTTGAGGAAACGGTCCAGCTTTTCTTCCTCAGCATATTTATTCAAAATTTTCTTAAGTTCACGGCAATTAAGAAGTGTGTGGCCATGTTCCTTGTGATATTCACACCACAAATCCATGTTTCGACGGTATTTGGGTGTGCGGATCGCAGCGGGAGTATGTAATTGGTCCCTGATGGCATAGAAGATATCTTTTCTATTGCGATTGAACCTGGCCTCATAACCGTCATCGTTGACATCTCGGGGAGGGTACTTTCGGTCTCGGTCAGACCTGCCGGGTCCTCTTCGAGGATTATGATCGTCAGGTCTTGATCTTTCCCGAGTGTCTGCCACTTTGTCATTTTTCCTTTTCCTGGAAGTTGGATCTATCTGCTGGCAGATGTTAGATGTAGTGACGAAACTTCGGGCTTGTCTCATTGCTTCAGCATAGGACTTCACTTGGTTCTCGAGGAGTTGGAACTTCAATTTGTGAGTCCTCATGCCATTAATCAGGGCTGAGACGGCGATAGACTCTTCCAGATCTGTAACAACCAGGACCCCATCGTGAAATCGCTGAAGGTATGCAGAGAGAGACTCTCCATCTTGTTGTGTAATACTCAAAAGATGGAAGTTTGATTTTTCCTGCCTTCGAGAGGCTGTGAAGTGATTGAGGAACTTGGCCTCGAGTTCAGAGAAACTGTGGATGCTCCCGTTGGGAAGCGAAGTAAACCAAGTCAGGGCTAGGCCTGTGAGTGTAATCGGAAAGAACTTGCATAAGAGAGAGGAATCAGTTGTGTATAGGACCATGACGTTCTTGTAAGCAATCATGTGTTCTTCAGGACACTGCGTGCATGAAAAGGGAGGAATTGTGGGAATCTTGATCTTAGCAGGATTAGGGGTGGCCAGAATCTCTGCCGACAAAGGAGAATTCAGCAGCATAGGCGCTTCCTTCTCAGGCAATGGGCCTCGAGTAGCAGGAGATTCTGCCGTTTGATCAATGTTGCCGAAGTCTCTGGCCCTTTGGGACCTTTGACTTCTCTTTCTATCCACGAAACTTTGAACGTCATCGGTCCTTTCTTGTCGACGACGGTTTAGATGAGATCTCAGATCTCTGCTCTCCGTCTTCTTGGAAATGTTGACATGAGATGTTTCTCTCCGGGGAGATGTTTCTTGTCTTCTATTTGGAGTTCTAGCCCTAGAATGAGCGGAAGAACTTCCTTCACGGTGTTCATGTTGGGAGGGATCTCTATTCTTTCCAGCAATGATTGTTTGCAAATTCTGAATTTGTTGGTTCATTGCCTCCAGAGTGGCGTTGAGATCTAAATTAATTGGTGGAACATTCTGGGCAGCAACATTGCGTAGTTGCTCAGCAAAAGTTTGGGAGAGATTGTTGGCAAGAGTTTCATGGTCTTGCCTAGTTACTGCCTGGTTTCCCCGGTGAAAGGTGGAGGTATCAGTGCTTCGGGCCACTGACGCATCCTTAGTGTTTGTCCTACGTGGTGCTATCGTAATATTTCGGGTGGAGTTTCAGGTGTTTTGAAGGATGCTACTTCTCGCGCTCCCCACAGACGGCGCCAAACTGTTTAAGAAACGGTCAAATTTGTAAGGGGACGTTAGGAGGGAAATACCTTCTGTATTAAGGGTGAGTGATGATCCGACCGCCGCGCGTGGTGTTCCTGCAACCACAAGGAAAACTAAACCGGGGGCTGATGTCCCGGAACAGCTCTCCGATGCTTAAGTCAGACCAGAGAAATAAAAGTATGTGTTTTTTGGGTAAGATTGCGTAACCTGATTATGGAGGTGTAGTGTGCCTTTTAAAGTAGCTCTTCTCCGGGAGTTACCTCTGTAGGAAGGTTATCCTGGGATGGTTAAATGCT
Source organism: Amaranthus palmeri (assembly GCA_019776075.1). Classification (NCBI taxonomy): domain Eukaryota; kingdom Viridiplantae; phylum Streptophyta; class Magnoliopsida; order Caryophyllales; family Amaranthaceae; genus Amaranthus; species Amaranthus palmeri. The sequence goes on from JAAKBH010000150.1 coordinate 221,100, forward strand.
AGAGGTTATCCTTTCTGGATGGGACATCATGGAGGGCAGTTATCAGGGTTAGGAGTAGTTTTCAGAGGAAGTGTCTTTGACCCAGGCGAATTAAGGAACTGCTGTCCTGCTGTTGGTCTTCCTCCTTGGACTATACTCAAAGCTGCCGATCTTGGCCAGTAAGCTGGACATTTGACTTGTTGATTCAAGGTTACCTTGACCTTTTAAGGAGATAAGGGTCATAACCCGTAACAACTAATTTACAAATGCTTACATAATAAGGAGGAGAAAGAAAACATCATTACTCTGATTCGAGCCATCCACTTCGTCAACCTTGTTGCTTATAGCATCCAATTACATCCAAAAAGCAAAATGTGAAAGCGGCAAGTTTTAAAAATCTTGGGCGCTCAGGTCGCGGGCCGCAACTAAACGCGCGAGCCGCGACTAAACGCGCGAGCCACGACTAATTGCTGCTTTGCTTTCCGCTTCATTTCTTTCCTTCTTTCTTCAAATTAAACTTAATAATAATAATAAAACTAATAATTACAATAAAAATAATAACAATAATACTAATAATATAAAAATATTATTAATAATAATTATACTAATACTAATACTAATGATAATATAAAAACAACTCCCTTCTCTCTCTAGAGTAAGGGTTCTCTCTAGGCTTTGTTCTAGTTTGTCTCCTTTTGGAGTTCTCTTCCGGTATTCTTGCCGGTTTCCTTTGGTCATCTCTTCTTTCTCTCTTTTGTTTTGTTTCTGATCTTTCTTGGCGGTTAAGTTCTGGTTCGTGTGCTGTTTCTGGTCTTTTTTGGGTCGTGAATCTTCTGGTTTTTTTGGCTCGTGCTTGCTCTGGTCTTTTGGTTTCGTGTGCTTGTTCTGGTCTTCCCGTATTCTGGTCTTGGGGGCCATGGATCAGAATCTGTCTTCTGGACAGATTCTTGAGGAGTTTGCAAATGGAGTAGCTGGGTCAGTTGCGGGTCTTCAAGATGGTCTGGCGGATCAAGACAACCAAGAACAAGGGATTTCGGATTCTTTAGGGGCTAAAGAAGAAATATGCGAATGGGTGGATGAAGCGGATGATGAGGAAGAGAATCGCATTTCTTTGGGATTGGTGGGTAGACTTTGGTCGGATAGGACATTGAACCCAACGGCTTTTATGACGACAATTAAAAATATTTGGGTTACTCAATTTGGATTTGATGTGAGCATGGTGGGCAAGAATTTGTTTCGATTCCAATTCTACCATTGGCGAGACAAAGAAAAAGTCCTTAATGGGCAACCGTGGCATTTTGACAAGGTTGCTCTCCTTCTTGCCAATCTTGAAGAAGCAAATCAACCGTCTGAATTGCAATTTTTTTCTTTGCCAATATGGGCAAGAATATATGATACACCGTTTCGGGGGAGGTGCAATGAAGTGAATGCGCGAATGATAGGTGATAAATTAGGGGAGTTCGTGGAGGTTGACAAATCGGATAGTTTGGGGTTAGAAAAGTCTCTACGTATTCGAATTAATTTGGATGTTCGCAAGCCTTTAAAGAAACAAGTTATGATTAAGCTTAGGGGTGGGGAGATGTGTGCTTGTCCTGTGAAATATGAGAAATTACCGCTAATATGCTTCTTTTGTGGAAAATTGGGGCATGGAACGAACGATTGTAAGGATAGTTTTGGGGTTGATCCACCAGTTAAGGCTTACGGGCCATGGTTAAAAGCATCGCCGTGGCGACCGGTGGTGGTGGAAGAAGAGCGGGTTTTGGAGAATGCGAAGCCGTCATGTGGGAAGCGTTTGTTCATCACAAAGAATGTGGAGGAGAAGGAATTGGGAGTTTCGGTGGGTGATACGAATATTTCGGTGGTCACTTCTTTGCTTGGAAAAGTGGATTTAGGCGTGGGAAATGGTGAGAAGCAAGTGTTTGAACCGGATATTTCTTTACAAAAAAGTAATGATTTTCCGCCCGGTTTTCCGATAGTGGTTCATGAGGAAGACGGTAAGATTAGGGAAGATAGTGGTTATGTGGATGGTGGTGTTTCGGCTGTTCGGTCAGGGGGTAGTTTGGTTGATTCTAATGGGGTGCATTTGGACATGGGAGGGGTGGATGTTCGAACTTCTTCAAGGATTCAAGGTCGGATCAAAAAATGGAAGAAGTTGAGTAGAGATAAGGTTATTCACAAAACTGGTATTAAAGATTTGGTTTTAGTTGGGGAAAGCGTCCTAAAACAGTGGGCGAATTTGATGAGGTGATGATTGACGGGGAAGAACGAGGAGAGGCAAGAAAACGGGTTGTTCCGATTGAGGTTGATCTTTCCTTTTTACAAAGTGTAGAAAACGTGGCGGGCCCCACGGAAAGGGCTCTTGGGTCGCCATGAGAAGTGTCCTCTTTTGGAATTGTCGAGGTCTTGGGAGTCCCTCGACAATTCATGCACTTTCTTCTTTAGTGCGCAAATTCTCTCCAGAGGTAGTTTTTTTGAGTGAAACGAAAGGTTCGACGAAAGATATTAAGCGGCTCCAAAATAAATTGAGATTTGACAAAAGTAGCTGTGTGGAGGCGGTGGGTCGGTCTGGTGGGTTAGCTTTACTATGGACTGACGAGGTTGATATTACGATTAGAGCGACGGATTTGCACTTTATTGATTGCTTGATTTTGGATGACAATGCTCGGCAATGGAGGTTGACTGGATTTTATGGGTGGCCGGATCATGGGAATAAATACCGGTCTTGGGAGTTGATTTCGTCTCTTGGAAAGATAGGGGATGAGCCATGGATTATAGGGGGTGATTTTAATGCAATCTTGAGTGGGTCGGAGAAAAGGGGGGGTTTGGGTCTTGATGCCACGAGTTGTGATGCTTTTCGTGATTGTTTAAATATTAATTGTTTGCGTGATCTTGGTTTTAATGGGTATCCTTTTACGTGGAGTAATAAGAGAGTTGATGGGCTCATTGAAGAACGATTAGATAGATGTGTTGCTAACTCCGCGTGGTGTTCTTTATTCCCTTTTGCTTTAGTGGATCATGTAATTTGGGATGGGTCGGATCATATCCCGGTTTTTCTTCGTCTTAGGGGTGTTGTTGATAAGGAGAGGGATAATCAAAAGGAGGCGGAGAGGATCTTTCGATTCGAGGCTCGTTGGATGGGTCATGATGGCTTTGACGAAAGTTTGAGAGATATGTGGGTGGCGTCTAAATCTAAATTTGATGATAATTGGGATAAGACGGTCGAAGAGTGTGGGTCTCGTTTGAAGCTTTGGAATAAAGAGGTTTATTCGGTGGCTCAAAATCGTATTGGTTGGCTTCTTAAGAGATTGAAAGTGGTTCGAAATATGAAGTTGTCGCCTAGTGTCTTGGAAGAGATGCGCACAGTTGAGCATGATATTAGGATATTGAGGCAACAACAAGAGACGGCGGCTTGGCAACGTTGTCGCCCTATTGTTTTGAGAGACGGGGACAAAAACACCGCTTTTTTTCATGCCAAAGCGGCTAATCGTAGGAAACGGAACCATATTAAGTTTCTTGAGGATTCTAAGGGTATTCGTCATAAGGGGTGGGAGGGTCTTCAAAGGGTGGTGGTCGATTATTTTCAAGATATTTTTTCTTCGTCTAGACCCGAGATTTCCCTTGATGATGTTGATTTTATTCCTAAAAAAGTTACTAGTGTGATGAGTGATCATATTCTTAGGCCCTATATTAGAAGTGAGGTGGAGATGGCCCTTGCTGAAATGCACCCGTGCAAATCGCCGGGGCCGGATGGGCTTCCCGCTTTATTTTATAAAAAATATTGGGGTTTAGTGGGTGATGATGTTTGTCACGTTGTGCTTAATTTTTTGAATAATGGTGTGATGCCCGATGACCTTAATTTTACTTATGTGACTCTTATTCCTAAGGTTAAAAGCCCAACTAAGATGACCGATATCCGTCCGATTAGTTTATGTAACGTTTCCTATAAACTTATTTCCAATATTCTTGCAAATAGGATAAAGGCCTTTCTTCCCCATTTGATCGACGATAATCAAAGTGCATTCGTTCCGGGGCGGTTAATTACGGATAATATTATTATTTCCTCGGAAGTTTTTCATTTTATGAGTAATAATCATGCTAGGAAAAGAGGTTGTATGGCCTTAAAGCTCGATATGAGCAAGGCCTATGATCGGATGGAATGGGACTATATTGCTTATGTCCTTATTAAAATGGGTTTTCCGGCATTATGGATTAGTCGTGTTATGCATTGTGTTACGTCGGTTAAATATTCATTCTTGATTAACGGGGCGGCTTCGGAGGTGGTAACGCCTCATAGAGGCCTTAGACAAGGGGATCCTTTATCCCCCTATCTTTTTTTGTTATGTGCCGAGGGCCTTAGTGCCCTTATTCACAAGGCCCATAATGAGAAACTTATTCATGGTATTTCAATCTCTCGTAATTCTCCTATTCTAACGCATCTCCTTTTTGCAGATGATAGTCTGATTTTTGCTCAAGCTAACGTTCGTGAAGCGGAAGCCATTCTTGATATTTTAAAGAAATACGAAAGATTGTCGGGCCAATTTGTGAACCTCAACAAATGTGAGGTGTCTTTTAGTAAAAGATTGGGGGGTGACATTAGGAGACGTGTTGGGCGCATTCTTGGTTTTAAAGAAGTCCTTGCCTATGACAAGTATTTGGGCCTTCCAACTTTATTCAAAAGATCCAAGAATATTTCTTTTGCTAGCATCAAGGATCGGGTATGGAAAAAACTTCAAGGTTGGAAAGAAAAGCTATTGTCCAAAGCCGGAAAGGAAATATTAATCAAATCAGTCGCTCAAGCCATTCCGACATATGCTATGAGTTGCTTTAAACTTCCACAATCTTTTTGCGATGAAGTAGAGAGAATTATTAGGAATTTTTGGTGGGGGTCGTCTAATTCTTCCCGTGGAATTCCTTGGAAAGCGTGGAAGGATCTTTGTCGTCCGAAGTTTGAGGGTGGTCTGGGTTTTAGAGACCTACGTCTTTTTAATGATGCTCTTTTGGCTAAACAATTTTGGAGGTTGCATTGTAATCCGGAGTCGCTTTTGGCTAAAGTGATTAAAGCCAAATATTATCCATCATCGACTATTTGGGAAGCAAAAATTGGTGGCACTTCAAGCTATGTGTGGAAAAGTATAAGGGGGTCTCGTTACATTTTGGATCTTGGGGTTCGTTGGAAAGTGGGCAACGGACAATCCATTAATTTTTGGACGGATGCTTGGATTGGGGGTCCGGGAACGGGCAAATTAATTACGACTCCAAGATTGCTTGATAAAGATACTAAGGTGGCATCGGTTATTGATCAAGATAGCCGTTCTTGGCGTCTTGATTTATTATCGGATATTTTACACCCGATTGATATTGAGCGTATTCGGAGCATTCCCATTAGTTCTTTTGATTGTCCTGATTTACGGGCTTGGGCCGTAAGTGAGGATGGTTTTTTTCGGGTTAAGGATGCATACTTATTAGCTCTTAATTCTTTTTTGCAGGCTTCTTCCTCGACGGGCCCAGATCCCATTTGGCGAAAGTTGTGGAGTCTTAAGATTCCTCCGAAAGCTCGGATTTTCCTTTGGCGTGCTTCATGGGACATTTTACCTCATGGAATTAATCTCAAGAAAAAAGGGATCGATAATGTGGATAGATGCATTCGATGCGGCCAACCGGAATCTAATATGCATGTGCTTTTTGAGTGTCAGTGGGCTTCTCAAGTGTGGAATCAGGCCAATTCGTTCTTGGAGCTCTCACCATGGGCCTCATTTCGTGAATGGCTTGGAATATTATTGGAATTTTGGCCCATAGAAGAAGTTGAGCTTTTTAGTACTTGTGCTTGGATGATATGGGGTGCTAGAAATGACTTTATTTTTGAAAAGTTATATGTGGCCCCTGATCTTTGTTTTAAGAAGGCCCATGACATTTTGGTGGAATATCAAAGAGCTACTATTTTGGTGTCATCTTCTCAAGTCCAAAGAGGGCGTGTGTGTTGGAATCCTCCCGAAAATGGGATCATCAAGTTTAATGTCGATGCGGCTACTAAACCTAATGAAGACAAGATTGGATTGGGAGTCGTAGCTAGAGATGCAAATGGCACGGTTTTATTAGCTGCTTCAAGGACGGCATGGCCTTTTGTTTCTATTGAACGTGCGGAGTTGGCGGCTTTTGAGTGGGCTGTTGATCTGGCTATTGCGGAAGGTTGGCAAGATGTTATTTTTGAGGGCGATGCCCAAATTATTGTTCGTGCTCTTCAAGGATTGAATACTCGCAATTTCCAGACCCAAATTTTAGTAGACAATATTATTCATAGAGTCTCTTGTATAGCTCATTTTTCTTTTTGTTTTTGTTTTAGAGAGGCTAACTTTGTTGCTCATCGGCTAGCCAAGTGGTCGGTTTCGAGCTTGTGTTGTCAAACTTGGCGGGATGGGGGTCCACCTTGGATCTCGGATATTGTGTTTTCTGATTTTCATCATTAATAAAAGTTGAGCCTCGCCTCTTTTCTTCAAAAAAAAAATACTAATGATAATAATGTTTACATATAAAGTAGAAGTTATTAATAATTGATTACTAAAAACTACAATAAAGATAATAAAATAATATAATAATAAAGCTCTATCAAATACCCCCACACCTAGTTCTTACTCGTCCTCGAGTAAGTCTTAAATATAGAAAGTATGAAGATGAAACCAAGAGCTCAAAAATACTTGGTCTTATCCATGGTTATCAGAATCTCGATCCTGATCAACGATTCTACGATCCTACGATCCAAAATCAGGCCACCGATCCGGATCGTAGGTAGGATCTTAATGTTGGTAGAATCATACGATCCTACATAGCTCCTGGATTTAAGTGGTAGGATCATAACACGATTCTACGATCCTACGATCTTACGATCCGATCCTACAAGGGTAATTTCAATCGTATAAAAATTTACTATAATCTAAATTTACTTTTGAGTATATATGTATATATCTAAACAATTATATCAATATGACTAAAATCCATGGTTTTTCTTAATTCGTATTCTTCTACAAAACTTAATAGTTGAAGTTAAATTAGTGTTAATTTAAACCTTAAAACTTAAAAAAATATCAAATACAATTGGAAATTAGTCATTTAAAGCATATTAATGGATATTTGTAGGATCATACGATCCTATGATCCGATTCTACCGATTTCGATCCTATCCTCTAAACGATCCTACGTAGAATCCCGATCCTAACAACCTTGGTCTTATCATAAACTCTTATGAAAAATTGAGTTTATAACTTGTACTAAGTCAAAAAAAAATTTTAGGTGAAAAAGGGTTTAACAAAATTTTTGGAAAATAGAAAAGCAAATCTCTCATTTCTCTCATTTTGCCTGGATCGCCCTTTAGGGTTTTCAATCTAGCTACTCTCTTTTTTTTTCCAAATCTCACTTTCTCACCTCTCTGTAGCCTTTAATTTTTGCCTAAGCCACCCTTTCGGGTTTTCAGCTTAGCAAGGCCCCCCTAATTTTTGCCTAGACCGCCCTTTTGGGTTTTCTGTCTAGCAGGGTTATATTTTCTTTTTTTTTTATCAAAGATTAAAATATATACATTATCATATGTGCCCTTATCGGTGTTTCTTATGGGCGAAAATTTCATTAACACTCCAACTTCTCATCATCTCATCATCATCAATCATCAAAACATTATCATCAAACAACAATTCATTAAACTTGAAGAGCCAAAACATTCAACTACAAAAATTAAAACCAAACCTTCGCAATCATCAACGTAATCATCAAAGAACCTTAATCAACATTCATTCATCAATCCCTAACACATGCTCTTACTCCTACCACATCCCCACACCTAAATTGAACAATGTCCTCATTCTTGACCCCCACCACTTCTTGGTGGTCTATTTGCCCTTCTTTTAGCAATTTCATCATTTATGTGTTAGGTTGGGTCATGGTAGTCTGAGTAATGAGTTGCATAAAAGTTACATAGTACATGTTATCCGACAACTCATACTGGTTGTATTCTATGTTAGTGACTCTACGCTCCAGATCTACTTAATAATCAAGTCTAGGTGGAGGTGGTGGTACTTTTGGTAGGTGAGCTTGCTCCTAAGCCTGTACATCTTAGACACCCATTCTATAGATTTTATCAGGTTCTAAAAAAAATTAAGAGTTGGGTGTTTGTGGGGTAATCAATGTTCTTGGTTGGGGTAACCTCATGTAAGGGACTCTATTCCATTGCCACACAAAAAAATTTGAGTTTCGAATTTTATCTTTCATGAGCATGTCATAAACTTCCCTTCACAGGTTTCAAAATTGGTTCCCCATTTTCTTCAGTGGGTATTTCAATATCTAAATAGGAAGCTATTATCGAGATCATTCCTCCAATACTAATTTTTCCTTTAGTCACTAATCCCAGTTCAGTACATTTGCATAGCCAAAAATCTAGTCAATCTGGGCACCCCCACCCTTCGGGTGAAAGACTCCATAATATCTTTAATTGATCATTCACTAGGCCAGTAGCCTCTCCTTGTGCTAAAAATGTGCTAGCAAGTAATCGAATTGCATATCTCAAAGCTGGGTGGGGAATTGAACTTAGTTTTAGTCTAACTTCCCAAGTAGAATGTGAGATAAGTTGCCAAAAAGCCACTTTCTCAAAACCCCTATGATCTTCATTGTGTACATCAATTATCCCAAAGGCTTCTTTCAGTTGAGTCATTGTCATGACATGTGATTGATCATGAATATTAAAATGTATAGCCTCTTCTCCTGTTCTAGTATCTTTTCCTCGTCTAAAAGTGGCTAGGAATTCTAAGATCATTCCAACATATGTTGGAGCATTTTTCTCCAAGAAACCTTCTAATCCCACTTTTCTCATTAATGTCCTTACAGAATCTTCCAAACAAATGTTGTTCAAAGTTTGAAGGTCACAAAATCTAGTGCTCTGAATTAACCTACCCCGTTGGACTAGGTCGTTCCTTCATCTTCCTTGTGAACTTTCATCTAAATTTTGTCGCCCTAACAATTCAGTTTAAGATATTGGTTCTTCTTGTTCTAATTCAAGAATGGGGCTTGGTTGTCTAACTGCTCTTCCTCTTCTCCTAGGTCTACTAGACCCTTCATCACTTGAACTACCTCTTGATGTTTTAGATCTTTTTGACATTTTTTTTACACAAGAGCTTGAACAAGTCTAACCTTAATTATCTAACCAATTCTAAACATCTAATTCCAACAACTAAACCACAATCAACCAACAAATTTCAAGAATGTACAAGCAATTTAAAATACAAAATGTAAAGGAAACTACTCAATTGCATCCAAATTAAAAGGAGATTTTCGAAATATTACCCATTCTTCAAGTTTAATCAATGAAAATGATGCTTGAGCATTCAAAATGATTCCTTTATCCTTCCTTCCAACTCTTGTTTTTCAAATTGAAAGAAATTGTTAAGTCCCCAAATTCTAGGGTTCTTGAAATCTGAATTTTTTACTTTTAAGAACAAAATTTTGTGGTTTAGAGAGAAAATTTGAAAGATTTAAAAGAGAATTAGTGAGAATTTGAGTGTAAAAGGGTTAGGTTAGAGAGGAAATGGGTGAGAAGGAGAAGATGATTTTCGAATGGCTTTTATGGGTTGGAATTTGCTGCTCAAAAACATAAAACAAAAACTACTACTCAAAGAGCTCGTGGACCGTGAGTATAGTCGGGGGCGCGACTAGGCGGTACACAAAATAGAAAGATTATGAGCAAAACTCGCAGGCCGTGAGTTTTGAGGCGAGCCGCGAATAGGCGTGTACGATGCAGAAAACAAAAACTTTCTGAGTGCAAGTCGCGAGCCGCGAGTTTAGGGGCGTGCCGCGACCTGTCTGGTTCAAATTTCTAGAAACTTTTAGCAAAATTTCGGGGGTTGTGAGCTGAGTCATGGGACGCGACTTTTGTGTTCAAACTTTCATAAAATTTCATTTGAAACAAAAACTTTTTATATCTTTTTATTTACAAAATATTATTTATATTTCTGCTAAAAACATTTTCCGAGTAAATTTTTAAAATCTCCAAAATTTTTTTTTATAAAAACAAAACTTTAATATTCTAAAAACTTTTATTTACATCAAAATTCTCCAATTATTTAGAGTCGTTGGTACGACATAGTGCTCTCGGTGTCTCAGTACACTGCATCATCCAAATTTTCATTAAATTCATTTTTCTTTTGAAAATTTTCAAAGTACGGCTTCAATCTTTGCCCATTCACTTAAAAAACTTTCAAAGTATCTTCGCTTTGAATTTCATATGCTCCAAGAGGAAATATTTTCAAAATAACAAATAGTCCAATCCAACGAGACCGTAACTTACCTGGAAACAACCGTAGTCGTGATTGGTATAAAAGAACCTTTTGACCGACCTCAAATCTCTTTCTACATAGCATTTGATCATGCCACGCCTTGGTTTTCGCCTTGTATATAAACATTCTCGTAGGCTTCATTCCTTATCTCCTCAAGCTCCTACAACTGCAATTTTCTTTGCCAACCAGATTCATTAGTATTCAAATTAAAACTTTTGATGGCCCAAAATGCCTTGTGTTCAAGTTCAACTGACAAATGACATGGTTTCCCAAATACAAGTCTATATGAGGACATTCCTATAGGTGTTTTATATTCTGTGCGATATGCCCACAAAGCATCATCTAATCTAAGAGACCAATCCCTCCAATTTGGATTCACAGTTTTCTCTAGGAATTATTTCATCTCTCGATTTGAAATCTTCACTTGAACATTTGTTTGAGGATGGTTGATGTTTTATGAGTCACATTATATTTTTTTAACAATGCACCGCCTTTATCAGTTATCAAGGCCCTTGGAATTCCAAATCTAGAAAAGATATTGGCCTTCACAAAATCAGCTACAACTTTGGCATCATCACTTCGAGTGGCCTTAGCTTCTACCCATTTATACACATAATCAACAGCTAACATAATATATGAAAAACCAAAAGAATTGGGAAAAGGTCCCATGAAATCCATGCCCCATACACTAGTGGAAAAATCGCCAATTGCTGCGGTTTTTTTTGGGGGTATTGGCTGTAGTTTTGTCTCGCAGCCCTTGGAGTAGCAGCAAATGAGAAAAAGTTATTGGCTGCGGTCCTAAAAACCGCAGCCTATAGTCATTTTTTTTAAAAAAATTTCGTTTCATCTAACCCTTAATGATATTAAATTAAGAAACGAAGATACAAAGATACCCAGAAAATATTAAATTAATGATATGCAAAAATGAAGATACAATGATATTAAATTAATGATATGCAAAAACGAAGATACAAATATTAAATTAAGATACCCAGAAAATTTCCAAAAAAAAGAAACCCAGAAATTTACTATATACAATAACCCATAAATCTACTATATACAAAAGGAAAAATTGTCGGGAATAACCTGTACTTTTAACGTTTGCCTGTGAATAATCCCTACTTTTGATTATTCATAAATAATCCGAACTTTGAAGTCAGTTTGTTCACAGCAACCCCTCCTCATTTTTGATCGGTTGTAGCAAGTTACCCCAACGAAATTACTTGTTCCTTCCCCTTTATTATGAGCTGCTGGTTGATTTTTCAATTCATCATCTTCAACCTCTTACTTTCCTCCATTGTTAAACCCTAAGCTTAGAGAGAGAAAATTCAAACTTTCCATTTACTCTTTTTTTTCTTTTTTTTTTTACAAAAATGAATTCTCATTGTTCTTCAACATATAGTAGAGGTTCTAATTTGAATAAGAGTGTGAAATGTGAGTATGGATTTGTTGCCAAATTGACAATGGCGAAAAAGGGTTACTTGTGGGAGTATTCATGAACCCTAGAAATGAATTGGGGTTTTGCTTGTGGGAGTGTCAATTGGAAAGGAAGGAGAAGGTTGTATGGGGTTACTTGAAGGCAACCTAGAATAGCCGGTTTCGAAAAATTGGGGGTGCTGTGAACAAACTGATTTCAAAGTTCAGATTATTTATGAATAATCAAAAGTAGGGATTATTTACAGGCAATCGTTAAAAGTACGGGTTATTCCCGACAATTTTTCCTATACAAAATACAAAGAATAAATCTACTATATACAATAAAAACAAAGATATATAGATTTACAAATACAGATCTACAAATACAAATACACCAGTAATCAGATCTATCAACAGAAAGCCGTCTTCTTCAGTTCGAATTTTGTCTTCTTCTTCTTGTGCAAGAGTATTCGAAATTTGTTGAGGGCAGCAAATTAAAAACGAAAATTAATTGAAGAAATTGATTAAAGAAATTAAAAACGAAATACCAAAAATTAATTGAGAAATTGACTTACTTGGAATAAGATAAAACGAAAAATCTTCGACATTGAAGGAGTGGAAGAAGAAGAGCACTATCGACATTTCAATTCATTCACCATTAAAGAAGAAGAAGAGCATGAAAAATCTTCTTATTTTTAGGTTTTCAGGTTTAGAAAGGAAGATATGGTGAATGAATTTTTTCAAAGATTGAGGGAGATATGGGAGTGAAACGGCGCAGGAAGAGGCATGAAAGGGTAATGAGAGAAAGATTGAGGGATAGGGTAATGAGAGAGGAAGAGGCGTGAGTGATAGGAATAGGCTGCGGGATATTAGGTTTTAGAAAAGAGGGATTAGGTTTTAGAAAGCACCTTAGGGTTTTTTTTAATGGACTATTGGGCTTAAATTTTTTTTAAATGAATATTGGCTGCGGGCACAATAAAAACCGCAGCCTTTAATTTTTTTTCTCATATTGGCTGCGGTCATGGCTTAAAACCACAACCTATGTTGAATTTTTTTTTTTACATAATTTTAATTGATCACATTGGCTGCGTATGACCTAAAACCGCAACCAATAACGCGCAGCCAATACCTTTTTTTCCACTAGTGATACGTCAAAAATTTCACAAAACATAATCATATTTTGAGGCATTTCATTCCTTTGGGAAATATTCCTAACTCTTTGACATTGATCACAAGTTTTATAAAAAAATTAAGCATTTCTATGAATTGTGGGCCAATAGAATCCGCATTCCAAAACCTTCATAGCGATTCTTTTTGCCCCGAAATGACCTCCACAAGCATATGTATGACAATAAGTGAGAATAGATACTAACTCATTGCTTGGAACACATCTTCTCAAGACTTGATCTGCACAAAATTTCCATAAATTCGGATCATCCCATACATAATACTTAGAATCACTCTACAGCTTATTATCTTTTTGATGCTTACTAAACTCCGGAGGAAGTTTATTAATGACAATATAATTAACAATATGAGCACACCATGGTTGGTTTGTTTTTATCATAAACAAATGTTCTTTCGGGACTCCTCTTTAATAGACTCACTCCTATATCCAAACATTGCTTGATTCAAAGGTTGTACTCTTTACAATTCTACTTAGATGATCTCTACAACTAAGTTTTCCGACCCTTTTTTTGTCTTTTATTTATAGGTCAAATTCACTTAAAAGAAAAATTGATCTAATCAATCTCGGTTTGGCTTCTTTTTTCATCATCAAATGGGGTATAGCCGCATGATCTGTATAAACTACAACCTTTGTACCTAACAAATATGATCGAAATTTCTCTAATGAAAATACTACAGCCAATAACTCTTTTTCAGTTGTTGCATAATTCTTTTGTGTTTCATAATGAGTTATTGACGCATAATAGATTGCATAAGGATTTCGACCCACCCTTTGACCAAGGACAGCACCAGTGGCGTAGTCACTCACATCATACATAATTTCAAAAGGTAAAGACCAATCGGGTGATTGGATAATAACAGATGAAACTAACCTCTTTTTGAACTCATCAAATGTCTTTTTGAGCTCCTCATTGAAAATGAATTCCACATCTTTTAGTAACAACTTGCAAAGGCATACAGTTATCTTCTAAAATCATTCATTAAACCTTCTATAAAATCCCACATGTCCTAAAAAGGAACGCACTTCTCTCACGATTTTCGGGTAGGGTAGTGATTGCATAATATCTACTTTTGCTTTATCTACCTCAATTCCTCGTCTTGAAATCACATGACCTATGACTATGCCCTGTTCAACCATGAAATGACATTTCTCTGAATTTAAAACTAAGTTTGTTTCTATACATTTTTAAGTAATAGTTTTAGATTTCCTAACATTGATAAAAAATGTCTCCATGGATTGTGAAATTATCCATGAAGACTTCAAGAAAATTTTCTAGAAACTCCGAGAAAATGCTCATCATACACCGTTGAAATGTAGCGGGTGCACTACATAGTCCGAATGGCATACGCCTATATGTATATGTGCCAAAAGGGCATGTAAAGGTGGTTTTATCAATATCTTTATGTGCAATTGGCACTTGTAGATACCTAGAATATCCATCTAAAAATTCATGTTTGGCGAGCCTTTCTAACATTTGGTCGATGAAGGGTAAAGGAAAATGGTTTTTCCTAGTTACAGCATTCAAACGACGATAATCTATACACGATCTTTATACCTCGGATGATAGGTGTTGGAGTAAGGATCATTCTTTCTTGGAAAATTCTGATTTTGACCTTGAAATCCCATTTGCTTCTTCATAAGTTTCCTCTTGAAGTTGTGGGCATGTTCGGTGGCATGATCTAAAGAACATATTCCACAAGCTTTTTCTTGTTGAGTTTTGTTCTTCACCATTAAATCCCTCATCATTGAAGTAAGGGCCTCCACCTTATTCTCTAACTTGTGAACCTTAGTACTAGAGCTAGAACCATCAAGACTTGTTTTCCTTGAATTTTCCCTTTTACTAAATTTTCTTGAACCCTCAGCTAATTGTTTAAGCAATTCCCTAGCAGAAGTAGGCATTTTGCTTAAGAAAGAACCTCCACTCACTGCATTCACCATTCGCATTTCATCATTCAAAAGACCATTGTAAAAGTTCAAAATAAGATCATCATCGAAATAACCATGGTAAGGACAACTTGCACACAATCTCTTGAATCTCTCCCAATACTCATAAAAAGACTCATTTGACCATTGCTCTATGTTGCTAATTTCCTTCTTCAAGTTGATGATTTAGAAGCAGGGAAATATTTCTCGAATAAACATCTTTTCATATTCGTCCAAGTAGTGATACAACCCGGTGGCAAGTAGTACAACCAATCTTTAGCGCCATCTTTTAAAGCAAAAGGAAATTTCCTAAGTTTGAAAACATCATCGGAAGCTGTAGTTGGATTCATAGTTCATACTACTACAAATCAAATGGAATTCAGATAAAAACTTGTTTAGATCTTCACCATTGGAACCATGATAGGTGGGCAACACATGAATAAGCCCTGATTTAATTTCAAAAGTATAATCCTCTCCTTGTGCAGGATATGTGATGCACAAAAGTTGATGTTCTATATTAGGGGCTTTCAATTCTCGTAATGATCTTTCTCTAGCCATTGATTCAGCCTCTTCGAAAGGGAGTTCCTAAAAACACTTAAGAATTTCTTTCCTTATTCTAAAAAATGTCCTTTCTATTTCAGGATCGTACTGCAAAATATCTTTGTTAGTAGCACGGGTATTTACCATATACAATCATAAGATATACCACAATCAAGGTGCGCCAAAACAGTTCCCCAGCAACAGCGCCAAATTTGACAGAGCTCTGTTTTCACAGTCATTTATGCTTGTCAAAATAAATTACAACTACTCCTAAATATGAAACAACTAAGTGATATAGTAGTAAGCAGAAGTTCGATCCAAAGGGAAAGTAGGACCTTCAAATTGATTAAGGTTTATGTTATAGATATGAACACTAATATAAAGGGGGGTTAAGTAGAGTGATGAACAATCTTGTTTAATTTTACTAAAAACAAATAACAAAGACTATGTGGTTGTGAACAAGTAAAAACGATTCTTGAGTACTTGTTAGTGTTCCAATTTCACACATTAATTTTCAATCTTCCCAAATAAACACAATCAACTAGTCTATTGAAAGGAAAAGCTATCTTGATTATAAATGCATAAATGAAAACCATCAAGTATACATTATAACAATTCAACAAACTTATGGAATTATAAGATAAAGTAAGATTACAATTAACCACAATGATAATCCTTCTCAAATAACTTATAAACTAGAGCAAGTTTCATACATTATTCTTGTTGCTACTAAACTCAAATTAGATAAAGCAATCCAATTCAATATCAAGTGAACAAGCAAATTAGAAAACTCATTTGTAACTAAGCATTCCAATTGACCAATTCAATTCACAACAACAAGGAAATTATTAAAGATGATCATATTAATAAGAGAGGAAGACTTACATTTAGTGGTAAAAGAGAAAACCTTCCTCAAGATGAAACTTAGCCAACAATGGCCATCTTTTTCAAAAGTATAAGAAAAGAAAGAGCTTTAAAGATTTCCCCAATTACAACAACCCTAAGATAAATTAAGATTTTGAAAACTAATCTGTCTTCTTCTTCACTAAAAACTAACCCAAACTATTACAATCTATTGCTTTAAATACTACTCCCTCCGAATAATTTTAGATGTCTCATTCGGGATTTCACGGATTTGAAAGATTGAGTGGAGTCCAATAAAAAGATGGTAGTTGGGTATTTTAATTGATTAAATTAATTGTAAAGGTGGTAGTGGGGTATTGGGAATTGGAAAAGTGGTGATATTTAGGTAAAAAAAAGATAGACAATTAAGGAAATGGGACAACTGATATGATTTTGCCAAATAAGGAAATGGGACATCTAAAATGATTCGGAGGGAGTAATTTACAAAAGCTTACTTATAAGGAGGAGAAAGAAAGCATCATTACTCTTATTCGAGCCATCCTCTTCGTCAACCTTGCTGCTTATAACATCGAATTACATCCCAAAAGCAAAATGTGAAAGCGGCAAGTTTTAAAAATCTTGGGCGCTCAGGTCGCGGGCCGCGACTTAACGCGCGAGCCGAGACTTAACGCGTGAGCCGCAACTAACTGCTGCTTTGCTTTCCACTTAATTTCTTTCCTTCTTTCTTGAAATCAAACTTAATAATAATAAAACTAATAATTACAATAAAAATAAAAATAATAATACTAATAATATAGAAATATTAATAATAATAATTATACTAATACTAATACTAATGATAATAATATTTACATATAAAGTAGAAGTTATTAATAATTGACTACTAAAAACTACAATAAAGATAATAAAATAATATAATAATAAAGCTCTATCAAGAAATGAAATTCAAGCATGAAAGAGGAAGTCTATTTAATATATGCAGGAAATAAGACACAATCCCCCCAAAACTGAGTAGGTAAATTGGACTAAAACTTTAAAGCACGAGCAACTTTAAGTAAATGTCTATGCTTGCGTTCAATTATAGCATTTCGTTGTTGTGTATGAACATAAGAACTTAGGTGTTCAATACCATTAGTTTGATAAATTTTTAGAGACTGTCCCTCACAAAGTTCCTTAAAATTATCAATACTTAAGACTTGAACATGAGAATTAAACTGATTTTCAACAGGATTAGGAATTGTTTTGTTGCTGGATATATTGTGCATATAAAAGAATTCTTGAAAGAATTGGTATCAATATTTGGATACAGCATTTTAAAATGTTTCAAACATAAATGTCTAAGTCTAAGATGAAGTAGTTTAGCATGCTAAACACTTATTTTCTTGGTACAATAGGTGGTCGTCATGCAAGAGCCATCAAGGTTGTCTTGAATCTTGTGATTACCAGTATCTGTATAGTATAATCCATGTGTTTATCTACCAAGAGTAATGGTTGCCTTTATGATGTGCTCGATTTAGAGCACATTTATGGCCCTATTTTGGTGTCGAGTCTCGTTGTTTTACATTGGTTTTATATGATTTACACTCGATTTTACCTTGTTCTTGTCTCCATGGTGTTTAGAGTTCCTTTTAGGTGTTTTGGGAGATTTCGAGGTAAATCGAATCGATTTCGAGGCTTAGACTTCAAAGTCGAAGAAGTGGCACATGTTTCGAGGCTCTCACAAGTGTTTCGGATTGTCCCCGAAGTAATCGCGAAGGTCGGGAATCAATTGATGCTCAAAAGATGGTGCAAATGGCCAAGAACACTAAGATTCGGTCGAATCCTATGAAGGTTTGGTCGAATGCAAGCACATCAGCCCATTTCCAAAGCCAAAGCCTACTGTTTTACCCGAATTTAAGTCACATTCGGTCGAAGGCCCGGATTCGAGCGAAGCCATAATCCAATTCGGTTGAATCTTACCTGAAGCTCCCAAATACAAATGTTACTGGAAATACCGAATTCGACCCACATGGGTTGGATTCGAGCGAATCTGCCCCCAGCTTCGGGCGAATGGCGGCTTTTTCCCGCGATTAGTTTTCTCTTCGAAGCTTGCCACGTAGGATCTTTTTAGGGCTTTTGTTCCCACTTCTTGTAGCCTATATAAGGGCACTTTTATGAACCTAAACCTCATGCTTTGATTGATAGAAACCCTCTCTTCTATTAAACATCACTTTTATTGCTTTCTTTCATTTCCATGCCCTAGATTAGAGATTTATTGCTTTCTCATTTACATTCAAGCTTTGTATCTTTCATTTCCTTTCAAGTTTATGTAAGTCTTCTTTCTTTATTGCTTTCATTTACTTAGTTTGTCTTTCATTTATGTCATTTAATGCTTTCTCCTTTCATGCTTTATATATTGCTTTAAATCTTGTTCATTTACCTTTCAATCTTGTTATTGTTGTTCTTAATGCTTTCTAGTGTAGTTGGTAGTTAGAGTTATTGTTCTATCTTTCATTATTGTTGATTTCTTTCTTGCCCTAATGTTTACATACATGCTTTCCTTCTTGTTCTTAGTTATTTTCACCTTCAATATGCGTTAGTAGATTTCTTAGGGGTTTTGGTTTGGTGAAACCCTAGGTTTGGTGAATGTTGTTCATATGCTAGATTAGGGTTGAGGTTATTGTGGTTTGTTTGATTGATATTCGATGCATATCTTGTCCTGCCACTCCCTTGTGAGACATAGGGCGATTATGAGTCGTTCGCATTGACTATAGGTCATCAACTTCCCCATGCCATCTTGAGTGTTTCGACTAAGCCACGCTCGACCTCCCTTGACCTAGATTTGTATGAGAACATAGTATCGACACAGGGTGAATCCTCACCAACCCTGTTTGTTTCTTATTGTTATTCTAAATCTTGTTTATTTGATTTCCCTAGTTTACCTTAAAATACCCTCCTCCATACACACACTCTATTCCTCTACACCTAGCACATAATCTCTCTTGCCCTTGTTCCTTGTGGTTCGATCCCCAACTTACCTCTATACTAGCTATAGTTGTATTTAGGGTGTTTATAAATGTGTTTGATTAACCAATGCTTCTAGCGTTAAACAACGCGTTAGAAAACCCGTTATCACTTTATCACATGGCCCTGAACAACACACTCATTAGCAAAGGTTATAGAAACATTTAAATCAGAACAAAGCCTAGAAATAGATATACGACTAAATTGAAAATCTAGAGCATAAAGCAAATTATATAATATAATATCCTTTGTTAATTTTCTGTCTTCTATATTAAGGACCTTAACCTTTCTACAGTTTGAAATTATTATATGATGAACAAATCCTTGTAATTTTTGGAGATTAACAAAAAGATTACGTCGATTACACATATGGTTCGTAACTCCGCCATCAATAATCCAAGAAATGGAAGCGTTTTCAGACAATAGGCAAAAGGTACCTGCTATGTTCGACAAGAAATCGCAAGAGACTTTGAAACTACACCATACTCATATGTGTACTCTCAAGATCAACTTTTATGGTTTTTTCCATTGGACCATCATTTTGCAAACATGTAGTTCTCATTTTATTTTGATGGTATTTATGATTGGGTAGGTATCCGCAACACTGATATCATTCATCTTTTGTATGTCCATTAAATTTGCAGTGATCACAATAAAGTTGGTTGTAGTTCTTACGACTCCCATTGCTTTGTCCGTATGCTGAACTCCTTTCAAATTCATTGGTGATCCACTAGTGGAAAAAGAGCCATTGGCTGCTGCTTATTGGCTGCGGTTGTTAGGAAAACGCAGCCCATATGAGAAATAAAAAAGCTGGAAAAAAGAAAAGTACTAAGGGGCTGCGGTTTTATGGATGTCCGCAGCCCTTAATTAATCCCAATTGATACAGAAAATAAAAAAAAAAAATCAAAGCAAAGGGGCTGCGGACATACATGAAAACCGCAGCCCTTAATTAATCCCAATTAATACAGAAAAAAAAAAAAAAAATCAAAGCAAAGGGGCTGCGGACATACATGAAAACCGCAGCCCTTAACCCCAATTAATACATAAAATAAAAAAAAAAAAATCAAAGCAAGGCCCATGAAAAAACCCTAACTCTAGGGTGAGGCGCGCCGTTTTCATCATAATTTTCACATAACTTACCTTTTGAAACTTCTCTCAGATTCTAAAACCTAAGAAACCCATTTTCATCACAAATTTCACAAACTTCTCTCAAATTCTCTCTCTTCCCGTTTTTTCATCACAAATTTCACAAACTTCACAAATCTTCAAGATCATTCAAAGCGTTTTTTCATCGCTTTCTTCTCTAGCACTGACACCTTCGATGGCTATCATTTTCTCCAGATCCAAAATCAGACTAATTACACAATGGTATTTCGTTTGAAATTTCAAAACTTAGAAAGTGGTGAATATAATTACAAAATGGTATTTCGTTTGAAATTTCAAAACAGATAATTCAAGATCTTGAAGATTTTCGTTTGAAATTTCTTGAAGCTTAGAAATTTCTTGAAGATTTTCCAGGATCTTGAAGATTTTCGTTTGGGATCTTGAAGATTTTCGTTTGGGTTTGAAGATGAAGTCTCAATTTGTTCCTCAAACAGATAAGTCTCCATTTTGAAGATGAAGATGAAGATGATTTTCCAGATTTGTTTGTATTTTTTCGAATTTCGTTTTCGATTTTAGGTTTTAGCAGGAATTTCGTTTTTTAATTTTGTAATTTGTAGATCTATTTTGATTTTTGTTCATTTTTGGTTTGTTAATGTTATTTTGAATAAAGCATTGAACAAGGATCTGTTCGTTTTTTCCAGATTTGGTTTTTTCCAGATTTGTTCGTGTTTTTGATTTTAGGTTTTAGCAGGAATTTTCCAGATTTTTGTTCATTTTGTAATTTTGTAATTTGTAGAAATTTCTATTTTGATTTTTGTTTGATGTTCTTTGTTTTAATTTTGATGTTCTTTATTTTAGATTTTGAAGGTTTTTGTTTGATGTTCTTGCATTTCAGATCTAGATTATGAAACGAAATAAAAAAAAAATTTTTTTTTTTTATTTTGAATAAAGCCTAAAGGGCTGCGGGTTTTTGACCTGTCCGCAGCCCTTTAGTCTTTTTTGGGCTGCGTATTTTGACCGCAGCCCTTCTCTAATAATAAGGGCTGCTACAATAATGGCTTGGGTCGTAATACGCAGCCCATAAGGGCTTAAAAACCGCAGCCCTTAAGGTTTTTTCCACTAGTGATCCCATGCTTTAGGTATCTTTCATGTGATGTTTTTTTTGTCTAACACAAATGCAAGAGACTCACTAGAAATCACATGACTTTTACTTATCTCTTTTTCTGTTCATTCCTGTACTAGCATGTGATATGCATATTATAGTATGGAAGCTCTAGCATCATTAAGATGCTTCATCTAAAATGTGCATATTGTTCATTAATTTTCATCAAGAAAGGAAATAGTCTGTGATATTTTTTTTTTTTCTATATTAACTCTCCCTGATAAGTCACAAGTATACTTTTCGTAAATCCATGTCTATGGTGGATTAACGTTATCTATCTCATCCCATATTGCTTTCATTTTCCCATAAAACTGAGTAATATTCATTTCAAGTTCATAATTAGCATTGAAAAGCTATTCTTTAGTGTAGTATAATTGTGTCGTACTCGTCTTTCCAAATCTTTCTTCAATTTATACCAAATTTCTCTAGCAGTTTTATATTACATACTACTGTTAGCAGTCATCCTATCTAAAGAGGCAATCATCCATCCAATTACAATGCTATTACATCTGTCCTAAACCTTTTGTTCAGCATCTTTTTTTGATAAGGCTTGAAAGAGAGCCATCTATGATTCCTACTTTATTCTGGCTGACAAATAAATCATCATTGATCTCTTCCAATCACAAATTCCTGTCCCATAAAATAAAATCGAGACCCATTAAGTATTTGCAAGATTTGTAGGAGGAAAATAGCTAGTACATAGATGATGGGTTTTGTGTATAATCTACAGTAGTTGCAACTTTTGGCACGTTGAACTAAGATTGAGAAGAATGTAGAAATGAAGGAGAAGAGGAAGTAGATCAATCCTGCTTTGGTACCATGTTACAATGGGCTTTGAAGATAACAAAATCAGAACAAGAACAAAGAAAATGTAACGGAAAATCTATTTTGTCTTATTGAAACAAAGGAAAGAGAATGCTCATATATATAGAGCAATACAAAGAGGCAAAGAAGTTGCTAGATAGTTAGTTACAAAATAACTGACTATATATTACCAACATCGTAAACATAAAATTACTTTAATATAACAATTAAGGAGGTGTATCTTATAACTCAACAGATTTTTAATTGAAGTTGGGTTGTGAGGGAGAAGATATTTACCATTGTTGAGAGCTCAAGCTTGAAGAAGAGGGGGAGTTTCTTAAATATGGGTCACAAGAAGAGAAAGGCTACCAGGAAGGTGTTGGACAGGGAGGGGTGGGTTGTACTTAGGTTGGTGGGAGGTTTTTTAATTAAATCAAAAAATTATAAAAATCAAGAGCAATTAAGGATAACGATCATTAGTAGGTTGATTAGCTTGAACCCACTACCTGGTATGAATAGTGTAATTTGCAAAAGTCTTTAATCTAAAAACTGTGATTAGGAAATTATTCTTAATAGTTTCATGTATTATCATTCTTAGTTATAGTCTGAAACTCTATCGCTATCGCAATACCAATAAAATGTAATCAAATTTGTAAACATATATAAATTTGGACCAGTTTGGGAATTGGACCTTATCCTGGATTTATATGATTCATGGATCCAGATCTAGACTCCTACAAATTGGACTCGTAGATTTGAATATGAATATGAATCCCCCCTTAAAAACATTTTTGGATCCCAATTGACTTGGATTGGGTCTAGATTTGAACGTTGACATCCCTAATCATGTTAAAAGAGAAAAAATTATATACTTTCTAATGATTATGAAAAAATTATCGTGAATAATAGAATATTTATTTTCCCCACAATACTACCAACTTTAGATTCACCGTGAATAATACCAATTTGAAGAGGTGTTTCCCTCTAATATACCTTACAGGTTACACTAATGATAGTAAGTTGGGTCTGAAGGCAACGATCTCCAGCCCCACCTTCTTGCCCCAACTGCCCCCTGCTTCTTTCCCCACCCTCTCAAGGACACCAACCCTTCCCCATTTCTAACGATATTAAATTATTGGGTCTGAAGAACAATCTAACAATACGCATTAAATGTAGGAGTAATATGGAGATATAAGTTGTACATTAAATATACGCACGTTACTTGCTAAAGAATACATACGTTTTTGGATTAATGAGATTGTATCAAATAGAATTAAATGTAAATCCTAAGAGGTCAAATAAATAAATGATTAATTTTGACTTGGTTCATAATATTAAAGTGAAAGTACTCAATTACCCTTAATAGTCCAATATTAAGATTTCTTGGAAAAGGAGTTTTCAAATCCTAAGAGGTCAAATAAATAAATGATTAATTTTGACTTGGTTCATAATATTAAAGTGAAAGTACTCAATTACCCTTAATAGTCCAATATTAAGATTTCTTGGAAAAGGAGTTTTCAATTAGAATTTATTTTATTATAAATAGGTCTGGTAGTCAAATAGATAGAATGGAAAAGAGAAAATAGAAATAGAAAATTTAATTCTTCTTTCATTGATTTTCCTGGTGCTAGCACGCCATAAATCTTGATCTAAGTGGAGCAATTAGATCTTGAGAAAAAGATTGATTACTCTCTAGAGGGGGGATGCTGTTTAAATTTATCTTTGATTGTTAGTTCTAGAGCTTGTGAGACATTTCAAACAGTTTTCCAAAGAGTATTCTTAGATTGAACAACAAATTCAAAACTTAAGTGCGGAAATGAAGTGTAGACAAGACAAACAATGTCTTATCGAGGTTCAGCTATCAATAGCCTACTCCCTGCCCATGGATTCATTTCCTACACATAGGATTTAAACCTCTTTTATTAATGGAACATAGACTACTAAGAAGATTTCTCTAACTTCGCTACGTTCTTCCACTTGAAGAACGATCTACAAGTTCCCTTTAATAAAATACTTAAACCGAATCTCACATAAAAGAAAAAAAAATTGATTATTTTCAAAAGTATTCTAAAATAAGAGCCTTATTTAAAATTACAAATTTATTCTAACTCTCTTGGCTCTATGACCTATTATAATTATCAGAAATAGAAAACTAATGAATAACAATATTACAACTCTTTTTGGAGTTTAAGACTTAGAAAAATAGATAGGAATTTGTAGGTAAGTTCTCTAAATTTTGATGAAGCTTCAATATATAGGACGCCTCCTTAACTAGTCGTTGTAAATAACTTGATTCATCTCCTCAATATTTTCCTCATTTGTCTCTCTTTGTATATATTGGAATTGAGAGTAAAAGTCATAGACTGCAAGTAACTATAAGATCCTTAATTTGAACTTCTTGACCAACACTCTAAGCTATTTTGTGACATCCTTAAGACATAGTCAATCATGTCAAGTTAGTTCTAAAAATAGCAATAACCAAGAGATAGTACAAATATTCCTATAAGTTCAATTTAACTCAATTAATCATAGCTTAGATTGATATTTTTTTTAGACTTTAAAAGCGTTTTATAATTAGGAAAAATTACATTAAAAACTCCCAACTATTCGTAGTTTAAATATAAAACTCCCAACAATTGATTAATATTTAAAACTCCCAACTTTAGACTCATTTTATATTTAAAGTCCAATATGACTTATAACGGGATAAATTGGTTTTAGTTGTGAAGTAGTGGGATCCAATTGTATTTATCAATCACCTCACCTCTTTGACCTTACACGACTCTTCACGTACCCTCCCATTTTAACAATTTTATAACCGGTTAAACAGATTATAAAATTGCATCGGTGCTTTAAATTTAAAATGGGCCTAAAGTTGGGAGTTTTGAATAATAATCAATAGTTGGGAGTTTTATATTTAAATCACGAATAGTTGGGAGTTTTCAAAGTAATTTTCCCTTATAATTAAGACTTTAGAACTTTCAAAAAAATTTCCTAAAATATAGGAACGTTTGATAACACATCAATAAACTAAGAAAATCGGTTGCACATTTTTAGGAAGGTCTATATTTAACACAAATAGTCATATTCATCAAGTAACTTACAAATTTCAATTTTAGCCAATATAAAATCGTGTAATTAAAACATAAGTATTACTTAGTCTAATTAATTTAACTTATAAAACATAATACTAAATTCAAACGTGACATATTATTAGACTAAACATATTTTAATACCCTTCAAAACAATTTATTACTTAATATGATTTTTGACTTATTAATCAACTAAATGTAATTACTTAATTTATTAATTAACTAATTTAATATGATCATAACTGAAAGAAATTAAGTGTTCAATCTCCCCCTTAATTAAAGTCGAAATCATATTCTTTTTTTAAATCAAATTACTAAGTGCAAAAAGGTTCAATCATGATAAGTATAATTACTTAAATAAATTTATAATTCATGTAATTTCAGCACCAAGTATAAAACAACAAGTTTCTAAAACTTTAAACTCAGTCTCTAAATAGAACATCACATGAAATAGTTTACTTATTAATCATAGTTTACTATAAATCAAGTAACCAACCATATCCCATGGAAAGTCTAAATAAATGACACGTAAATCATGAACATAGCTAGAACGATTAAGCACAACTAAGCATATACTCCCTCCAATTCACCATTAAGTTCCCATTTGTTTTTTGACACAATTCATATCTTACTCTTAATTTGCATTTTATTATTAATCTATAAGTTAAAACATATTCAAGTGTAATTTTGTTTAATTCATCTCAATGCAAAGATTATTTATATCAACTTTCTATAATTTTAAGTCACAATTAGACATATTAACGATTGAATAAGTGAATTAGATAGAGTGCTAAAACAAATGGGACTTTAGTGGTTAATTGGAGGGAGTATAATTTAAGAAAAACATACGGACTGATCATATGAACAAATTCTAAAACATATAATTTCAAGGATAAATGGAGATTAATAATCCCAACTTTGCGTGATCCTCTCAAAACATTCCCAACTTTCGATTATTTTCTAATATACCTAACTTTGCCACTTTGTTGCTCAGGACATACCCTTTAATATGGTAATCGGTTATAACAGGTAAATCACCTTTTTTGTCATGGAAATAAGAAGGATAATGGAGATTAATAATCCCAACTTTGCGTGATCCGCTCAAAACAATCCCAACTTTCGCATATTTTCTGTTATAACCGGTTACCATATTAAAGGGTATGTCCTGAGCAACAAAGTGGCAAAGTTAGGTATATTAGAAAATAATCGAAAGTTGGGATTGTTTTGAGCGGATCACGCAAAGTTGGGATTATTAATCTCCAATTATCCTAATTTCAAAGCATGTATTATGATAAGCATGAAGAACTACGATTAGGGATGGTCATAGTATTAAAGGGAATAAGATCTATGTTTCAATGACTAAATATGATAAAGGTGGAACTCCATTTCCAAAGGGGGGACAGAGGAACGAAGCTCAGTAACAAAGGAGATGGATAGAACGTCCAGCCCATCGTGACTCTCGAAAATATTCTGAAGTGGTAATGGGGAGTAGAAATGTCGAAAAGAAGAAAGTAGCTGCACCATATGCAAACCGAACACGAAGCGAGAAGGCAGGGGTTGAAGGCAACAAATATACTACCACAGAAGTGAGAAGGGAGGAGATGGTCGAGAAACCAGCCCAGGTAACCATTCAACAAAACCCTGTTATGGTTAAAAATCTGGAAATGGCAATTCTGGTTGAGTTCGATGAGTGTTCTGACATTAAAAAAATTGCTACACTAATATCCGAAACAAACATACATTATGCATACTTGTCATCCCTATCCCATAATAAAATCATACTATTTTTTGATGAGGAAGAGGAGTTACTGTTAGCTTTAGAAAGAACCTCATCTTTATGGTCGTTATCGTCGGCGGTACGTCGATGGTCGGAACATGAGCGTCATATGGATAGATTGGCATGGATTGAATGTGTAGGTATACACCCTAAATGCTGGAGTTTTGAAAATTTCATGAAGTTGGGCGAAATATGGGGAAAGACGTTACGGTTGGACCATGCTTTTACCGGGGTACACAGCATCAATTCAGCTAGATTACTAGTACGAACTAATACACATAAAAGGATTGAAGAGTGTGTGAAGTTGGAATGGGAGTAGGGTTCTTGCAATGTGTGGTTCAAGGAGATTGAAGTGTGTGAATGTAGAAATATAGGGAATGAAGAGAATGCTAAGAGTACACAGGAACTTGGAACGAGTGACATGGAAGTAAGACCAAAGGAAGGAGATAATTTGATGCACATAGGAACAATGGTGCAACAGGATTGGGAATTGAATAAGGAGGGTGGTGAACATGGTGCAAGGGCATCACAAAGGGCTACAACCCAAAACAAAGACAAACTGAAGTTGACCCAAGTGATAGAGTGTGGGGAGTTGCAGGAAGGTTATGAAGACAGCAACAATTATGTCAATGAGCAGGATGGAAATGGAAAGAGTAAACAAGACAAAGAGGTTGCTGACAGAAGTCGAAATGGGATCCCAGCGGTAAATGATTTTATGTTAAAGGAAAAGTTTATGGATGACGCAGGGGGAAGATGTCAAAATGGGTCTACCTTTGTTGACCCAATTTTAGTTGAGCTTACTACAAGATATTGTGAGTGCACAGAAAAGTTTACACAGATTGACCCTTTGCTTTTAACATACCCAGATGATGATGGCCACTTAATAGAGAGCAGGGCATTGGTGAATTATGTATCCAACACAGGTACTGATGAAGAGTTGGTAAACCACAGTAGGAGTATATCTTTCAAAAGGCCACGTGGTAGACCGAAGAAAAAGATCCACCCAAGGCATGATGATTCCCAGATTATTCTGCCAACCCCATTATGCATTGCGAAGGCCAATAACACATGGAATATCGGAAAGCTTATTAATATTTCCACAAACAACGAAGATGTTGTGTTGAGTGCTCTTCGCAAGTCCAAAAGGCTGCAATTGATGGGAGAAAACGGTCATGTATAACCTTAAGCTTTTTCTATGTTGGTGCCTTAAACTTTTGTTATGATGAACTTGTTGTTTTGGAATATTAGAGGCATTGGCAAGTGAGAAAAGACTTCCACAATTTGAAGTCTTATTTTATCAAATAAAATATCCTTCATGGGCATTGTGGAAACAAAACATAGAAACTCTCTGCGTCTTAGATTAAGAAGAATGTGGGGAAATGAGAACTTTGATGTGTGTGAAGTTTTTGCAAATGAGAACCATGGTAGGGGTATTATTTCTGTGTAGGATCCGGATTATTTTATTGTCAATAACAAATTCCTTGGGTAACGATGGATATTTCTCGAAGGGTGCATTAAACAATATATGTTTGAGTGTTGTATTGGTGTGATATATGGGCCTAATGATAGAGTGGCAAGAAACAGATTCTTCGAGGAGGTGAAAAATATTGTAGTATCAATCAATAAACCAGTGCTCATCCTGGGGGATTTTAACATTATCTTACATCATGATGAGAGGGTTGGATCATTTAGATTTGATCTGAGTATGCGTGAATTTTCAGATTGGATCTTTGAGCTAGGTCTTTCAGACATATAATTGCATGGCATAAAATTCACATGGAGGAAAAATGGTTCGAAGAGTAAAATTGATAGAGGACTATGTTGCGATGCATGGTTTAGGCAATTTCCCAACATGAACTTGGAGGGATTAAAAAGGAGTGTTGTTCCTAGTTTTAGTAGAACGACACACGATTCGGGATAGAAAGAACAAAAATTCTTACTTCCATATATAGAAAAAATAAACCTACGCTTGTTGAAGATGAAGTTTCGAAATAGAACAATCCCTTCTATTATGTATCCCCGATTGATGCAACCTCAGATATTATGTTTCAGTTAGCGATTTTAGTATTGAGCGAAAGACGTAACCTTTGTGTTTTGTATTACAGGTCAATCCTACTTCCTAGTAATATAGTACCCATAGGCGGCATAGGGGTCTTTGGAGGCAAGGACCAATTGGGGTCCCAAACTGTTCAAGAGCTTCGATGCGTGGTTCTTAAATCCTGGTTTCAAAAACTTTTTCACTGAGGAATGGAGGAATCTACCTAATGTGTCTTTGGTGAATAAGTTTAAAGTACTCAAGGGCCCGCTAAAAGTGTGGAGTAAGACTTACTTTGCACAACTGGATGATAAGATTAATTGGAATCAATTATTCACATTCTCGAAAATCTTAGTGATTAGAGGGAACTAGATGGGTTAGAACAATCTAGATTGAAAGCTGCACAAAATCTCCTTAACTCTTATACAATCAGAAGGGAAAGAATGTGGCGTCAAAAGGCTCGCTCCTATGGCCTCAGCTTAAAAGATCGTAATACAAATTTTTTTCACCTGTCGACCGTGTTCAGAAGAAGGAGGAATGAGATATCAAAAAATCCAGATAAATGGGCGTATAGTGGAAGGGGTGACGAACCTCAAATCTAATATTCGAGAGTACTTCATACAGAGATTCTCACAAGAACCGACTCTGATGTTCGATTTTGATATGGAGGGACATACAAAAATAACTTCTTCTCTCGAGGGGATAGACTCCAAGAAAGCAAATCTTGCTTCATCACTTGGAATTCTGAGGATCACTTGTGGGCTGGTGAGATGGCAAATCGATTTGGATGTCTTCAAGCTAAATGTCCAACTACATATTTGGGGATGCCACTTGGAGACAATATGAACAGGTGCTCAGCTTGGAAACCTATATTGTTGAAGATACAGAATAAACTGGCATCGTGGAAAGCAAGATCTCTATCGAGGGCAGGTAGACTCACCCTTATCAAAAGTGTTCTTAATAACTTACCTGTATATTATATGAGCCTGTTTAGGATGCCAAAGGCCATTGCCTAGAAAATTGTTAATTTACAAAGGAGATTCTTTTTGTGTGGATCAAATTCAGACAAGTCTGTTGCTCCTACAATTAAATGGGACTCAATAACGCTCCCTAAGCATTTAGGTGGGCTTGGAGTTGGGAACATGCTATACAAAAACCTGATTCTGTTGTTTAAGTGGTGGTGGAGATATTCTGAAGCAGACAATAGACTGTGGAAGCGCATCCTGATCTCGATTTATGATCTATATGGCCTTAAAGCCTCATCCACAAATTTTAGTAAGGCAAAGGATGGTATTTGGAGTCAAATGCTTAGTAATGATATAATCACTAAGAAGGTGCGAAATACAGTTGAAAATGGCTTGATGGTAAGAGTTGGGAATGGGAAATCCACATTGTTTTAGCTTGATAAATGGTGTGAGTGTGGCCCACTTTATTTGGTTTTTCTAGACTCTTTAGCCTGTCCTTGCAGAAGAATTTCTTTATATCCTAAATGGGCGATTGGCATGAAGGGTTATGGTCTTGGAACCTTATGTGGGCAGAGCTATGTTGATTGGAGATTGAAGAGTTGGGGAGCACTTGAAGATATACTGGCAATCCCGACCCTCCTATCGAGAACGTAAGATAGAGTTATATGAAGAGGAGGCGCCAATCCTTGAAAGAAAACAACTGACCGTTCCTCGGTGCCAGACTATACCCCCCTAGAGCACAGTTGACACTGTGGTCGGCTTGCTTGGAGAGATTGAAACTGGAGCTAAATTTGCTGGAGTATGGGATCATTTGCAGCAAACCAAGCTTTGTGCCCGTTTTTGCAGGATTGAGGTCGACATCGAATTCTCATATATTGATTACCTGTAGATTTCTCATAGGAAGTATGGATGGATATATTGAGATGGTGGGGTGCTCAGGTGTTTCTACACTGTAATGTTGTAATTTTGTCAT